>BQNB010049877.1:0-38175 GCA_026074375.1 Tanacetum coccineum
AAATCCCTAATAAAGAAATTCGCAAATACTTAGCCTATATAAAATCCAACTCGGCATATTTAAAATCTACTTGAGATTAGCACAAGTCTTCATTTACTAACAATTCAAGTCTAGCATGTTTAAAGTCTACATGAGACTAGCACAAACTATCATCATTAATTGTTAAGGGAGAAAGCTAGAACTCAACACGTTCGATTGGGTCAAAAATTACTTATTATTCTCACCAACGGAAAACCTACATTCGTGTCTTACTTTTTTATTTTTTTTTCATTTTGGCTCTACGTGAAGATGCCAGGGTCAAAAATGGTGTCTTCACTCCCGAAGGAGAGAAATATAATGAAGGTCAAATCAGAAACAAGGGTGGGAATGGTGGGTAAAATATCGGCCATAAAATCATGAGGTTTAGAAACACCCTTAAACACTTGGGTTATCAAAATACCCGCTTCGGGTTCAAAACACTTCTCAACATCCGGTGGTTCCGGTGGAGGACGAGGAATTGACGGATCATCTTGGTGGTCAAGATTAGTTAACTCATTATCTTCATCTTCGGAATCATCATTCTCAACACCCGGTGGAATTAAATCATCTGGAACAAGGAAAATATCGATCTCTTCTTGAGCGGGCTCACTATCCTCAACGGGGATAGGAGATACGGGAAGAGGCTCGATAACTGAACTTTGATTAGCATGAACATTTTCCTGTGACTAGGAAGTTGAAATCTCACAAAGCACTGTCATAAGACTAAGATATTCCCCAAACTCACGATCATTCCTCGAAGGAAGTGTTAAAAGTTCACCGGCGAACTCATGGTGAAGAGGATCATTTCTTGGAGAAAGTAATCGAGGATTCATTTTTTTCTGGTTCATGATCGGAAATCACTTCAGAAGCAAGATTATGGGAAGCATCATCACTTAGCATATTATCAAGAAAAGTTACGTCTCCTTCTGAATCGAAATAACCTTCCTCAAAATTAGAAGAAACTTCCATAGCTAGAAAAGCATTGATCTCATCAATTTCATCTTCTGGAGCAAAACACTCAACCTTATCGGACAAAGGTGTGTTAAGTAAAACTGGCTCATCGGAAATGTTGGAATTCTTGATCTCGACATCTTCTTCCATTTCATCAAAAAGAGGATTTATGGTGCTAGATTTGAAATTGTCATCAAATTCAAAAAGAGGATTTGAATGATCTTGAAAATTTCCTTCTTGAACATCTTTTTTAAGAAGAGTGAGTTCATCGGCGAACTCCTCAAGATTATCACTAGTCTTCACCGGAGAAGAACTAGGAGAAGGATCATCAGAATGAGTAGTGGTACTGCCACTAAACGGATCATCTTTTGAGAAATCGATGACAGAAATGGCGTGAACAAAATGCTTATTTTTCTCAGATTTATCGGCATAATAAACAAGTTCTTCCTTTCCTACTCTTAAAGTCAATGTTTCTTCGTACAAATCAATGAGAGCTTTTGCGGTGCGAAGGAAGGGTCTTCCTAAAATAATAGGCACTCTTGGGTCTGGTTCAAAATTAACCACCACAAAATCCGCAAGAAAAGTGAAACCATCAACTCTAACTACAACATCCTCGGCTATACCCATTGGGTGAGTAATGGAACGATTGGCAAGCTCGAGTGTCATTCGAGTAGGAGTCAAAGCTTCAAGCCCAAGTTTCTTGTAAATAGATTGAGGTAAAAGATTTATGCTAGCTCCGAAATCGGCTAAATCACTAGTCCTATTGAGTTCTTGTAAAGCACATGGGATAAGAAATTTTCCCAGATCTTCGAGCTTCTCGAGAACTTTGTTCATGATGATAGCGGAACATTCGGCATTCACGGTTGTAATGGCGATCTCCTCGAGCTTCTCTTTGTTCCTTAGCAACGAGCTTAACCATTTGTTGAACTTCGGCATTTCGACAAGAGCATCTTTCAATCCAATCTCTAAACGGAGTTGTTTGAACATCTTCAAGAACTGGCTATGTTGAGCACTTGGTTTATCGTTCTCTCTAACTTTCATCCTCTCGGGATATGGAAGTTTAGATTGATACGAATTAGGTCTTGGAGAATTAAGATCTTGAATTTCAACATTAACGGTTTTCTTTGCTTTTGGTTTTGGAATTTCAATGAAAATGGAATCTTCTTCCTCCGGAGGTGGGACATGTGCGGTATTTTCCAAATTTGGATTTTGCACTTTTTCCGTTGACGTCTCCGGGTTTTGTTCGGGTTCTTTTTGAGGATTTGAAACAACGGGAGTAGGAACAAGAGGAGTCGAAGGTCCTTCCAAAGTCTTACCGCTCCTTGTGGTGATAGCATTAATTTGCTGACGAGGGTTAGTTACGGTTTGACTTGGAAGAGTTCCTGAATTCGAAGTAGAGGCGGAATTTTTGAAATTATCACAAAGACTTGTCAACAAACTCGTAACATTAGCCATTTGATTTTGCAAATTTTGACCTTGATTTTGAACATTCTTCAACACCGCATCGTTTGCCTTGACGTAGTTTTCAAAATCCGTTTTCGAAACACCTTGAATTTGGGGCGTAGGAGCTTGATATGGTGGAACTTGGTAAACCGGTGGTTGATTGGTTGGTGGTTGAAAAACTTGACCTTGATTGTTTTGATGGTTTTGATTGAAATTGTTTCCACGGTTTTGATTCGAATTGAAATTGTTTCCTTGATAACGGCTTTGGTTTCCTTGGTTGTTTTGAACATTTGGTTGATTAAAACCGGGTGGTCTCATCTGATTTGCCAAATTAGGAGGATTCCTTTGAACAAAGTTGCCAACGGCGGCGGTTTGTTGGAATTGATGAATGTTATCATGAAAAACAGGAAATTCATTCCTTGTTAACGGACAATTGTTGAAATTAATGGTTTGAAAACTACATGTGACCCAAACTTCCTCGACTTTGCTATTTACGTATCAAGAGTCGTAACATTCTTTCACTAATCATCTTTTCTAATCGCTCATTCCAATATCCATTTTGTCTTCAGAGAGAAGCTTCGAGTTGTTGAAATTACAAAAGAATATATAATGGTGTAGAAGTAGAATAGAAAAAGCATTCGTACACGCTCTTGGGGGGGGGGTTCAATTGCACGACTTCTGAATAAAAACCTGGATTTATACTCTCAATAATGGCTAAACCATCACGAGGCATCTTATCTAGAAAATTGCCACCCGCTGCGAAATCTAAAGCATCTTGATCATTTGTATTTAAGGAATTGCAGAACGTATCAAGTTGATGTAATTCCGAGAAACCATGATGAGGACATTGACGAAGAAGTTCTTTGAAACGTTCCACATGCTCGTGAAGGTTTCATTCGTTCTTGGTAGAAAGAGTGATTTATATTCGAAGGTAAGTTGTTTTTGAAGGTGGAAAAGAATTGTTTTATGAATTTCGAGACAAATCCTTCCCCACGATAAATCGATTTGAGTGGTACCTTAATCTTGCAAGATCCCGAGCTGCTCCTTCTAAGATAAAGAAAGAAGCAAAAGCTTAATCGTTGTATTCGGAACTTCAGGTATGTCAAAAACGTAGGAGTGGACCTTTGTTGAAAAATCAGAAGATGATTATGAGGTCTTGTTTTTACCCGTAAAAAGATTTACTTTGAACAAGATTAATCAAAGTTTGTTTAAGCTCAAATTATTTGCATTTAACGTGGTACAACAATTGCAAACTTCGTATCCTCTATGGTAGCTTGAAGCATTGAGCCATGGTACGATTGTCGGCCATTGGAAACTCGGGTTCCTCAACAATAACCGTTGTTATTTGTTGTTGTCGACGATTTCGATTACGAGTTTGAGATCGAGTGCGCATGCACTAAAAATAAAGAAATTAAAAAGAAAACAAAAATTACACTAATTTTTTTGGATTTTTGAATTTTTTTTTTAACAATCTATTTTAAACGGATACACGAAAGACAACTTAAAACCAAATAATCAACTTACTTCACGGTAGCTCTTAAAAATTTCTTCTTAAGGTGAGCCGTATTTCGTAAGTGACACAAATGGCAAGTTTTATGATCTTTGGTTTGAATTTGGGAACTTTGTGCCATTCACGCCGGAACTTATTTATGATAATACCTCAATTGAAGGTATTATATGTTGGTGTTCGTTTACCAACTTTGTGTATTTTATTTATTTTTTTTAAAGACAATTTTTTTTTATATTTTTGATTTTTTTTATATTTATATGATAATTATACTAAAAAGAAAAAAGAAAGTATTTTTTACTTTTTATATTTTTTAATTTTGTTTTGAATTTATGAAATATTTAACAAAAATGAAACTTTCGAGGACGAAAGGATCTTCAAACCAAACTCAACAAACGTAAACAACGGAATCTTTAACACAAGTCCCCGACAACGGCGCCAAAAATTGATTAGTAGTTTTCAATACACTATAAAATATATAATATAATACCACAAGAGCAATTAAGAAAATTCCCTAAGGAAAATTCACTCTTAAAAGATATATATAATATATAATACGTATATTTAACCGGGAAGAATAATCACCCGGGTCGATTCCCCAACGACTTGTGAAATTGAAACCGCGTTTTAGCTCGGATTATGATTTGAATGAGAGAAAAGATATTTTTGATTATCTTTAACTACTAAATAAAGCAACAATTAAAATGAACAATTAAAAGCAATTTAACACTTAACAATTAACGGGAAACAAATAAAACGCGACAATAAAGCAAATACACTAAAAATTAACTCTAACAATTGCAAACTTAATTTTCCCAAACCTAAAATAGGACAAAAAAAAATTTTTTATAAAAGAGAATAAATATTTTTTTGATTATTTTTGAATTTTTTATGAATTAAAAACTAATTAAATATAATTAAATTCTAAAAATTAGCAAATTAAGTCCTAAAAATTGAGAAAAATGATTTTTAAACTTAGAAAAGTCTAAAATAACATAAAAACTCAGAAAACTATTTTTAACTATTTTTAAAATTAAAATCATATTTTTAAACTTAAAAATAAAGGCTCAAAGATGAAAATTAAAATCTAAAAGATGTAAAAATGATTTTAATAGATGTAAACCTAAAAGTAATTTTTATAAAACAAAAACTATTTTTTTGTAATTTTCTGAAACTTTTTTCTATTTTTTTATTTATTTTTTAATTTTTAAACCTACGAAAAATCCTAGAAAATAAACTAATAATGGAAAAATTCTCAAAAAATCAGGAAAAGTCCTACTAGCAACAAGGAATAAGAGAAAAATAAAACTAAACAAACAGCTAATCAAATAAGCTCTAAAATAAGCTAGATAAGCTACGGCTTATAAAATGAAAAGGAAATGAAAAAGACTACTAGTATTAAATGGGGGGAAAGGTTACTGGATGAGCTATTGAAGCATATTGGTAAGACGTATGGCTTGTGAGGGAAAGGTCGTGGGTTCTAGTCTGGCAACACACCCCTTTTTGCTATTTTTTTATTTTTGCTTTTTATAAAAAACTGAATATTGAAATTTAAAGAAGACTAATTTTTAAGCAACTTTAAAACTGAACTTTTGGTCTGAAAATGAAAAATAAGCTCTGAAACAGCTTATGAATAAGCTGTCCACAGAAACTAAGGGTTTGAGCTTAAAAAGCTTTGTTGACACTTAAAAGCTTGCACAAGCTTAAATATAAGCTTAAATTTCAAAACAAAAGCTGTTCCTGGAAGCTTATGATGAGCTTAAACTAATCCTAGTAAGCTTACTCTACTGAAAACACTAAAACCAACTAACATTTAGGATCAAAACGACTAACTCAGGTTCTAACTTAAAAAATCTCAAAATTGAGCTAAGCTCAAATGCAAAATAAGCTAAGACTAAAGCTAAGCTTATGAGAGCTTAACAAACAACTAATAAGATATAAATTTAAACAAAGAAATCATGTACTACAACTTAAAATTCTAAAATGAAATGCTAAGTTCTAATACTACTGTTTTTGGCTTTTTAGAGAGATTTTTGAAAACTTAAAGGGCAATTTTACCTAGGAAAATAAGCTAAGAAATGAAAAATAAGGCCTAAACTATATTAAGCTATATCTAATCTATAAGTGAACTGAATTTTAAAACCTAAAGCCTAAATTTTCTAACTAAGTGAAACCTAGAAATGACAGCAGTGGTAACTTAGTGTTACCACTGCTGATGCAAATAGCAAAAGGGGAAGCATAAATGCAGGGTACCTTAAGAGGTGACCCTGCACTTAGACACACTATTTGAGTGAGTCTAAACTCTAATCAAGCAAGAACCAAGCCTTAGATGGCTTGGTTTAAATTTTCACAAGTGAAATCACAAGAAAAATTCCCCTGGTGCTGAGACAGATTCAATAAGCCACAAAATCATTATAAGCTCAAACTAACTTATCAATTTTATTCAAAATCTTATCAAATATGCTAATCTAACTAACCAATAAGAAATTTCAAAGTAGCTTTGACTTTTAAAGGTCAAAATTCACTATACCAAACACCCCTTAACTTTTTGACAAAATTGATTTAGCTTATGAATTGAAATCTAATGATCTAGTTCTCTTTACCAAATAACCAACTTCTTTTAACAGGCTTAACAAACATTTTGCATTACTAATATAAGCTATATTTAAGAATATAATCTAAACTACTTATTTTTGGCTTTTTATGGTTTTATGACAAGAGTGGAAACTACTATGATCAAAACTAAAAACAGATAATTAAAGATGCAAAATAAGATTAAACTAAACTTAAATAAGCAACTAAGAATCAAATAAGTACAAATGATAAGCTAAAAAGCAGATAAGCAAGATTTAAGCTAGGAATCTAAAAACGTAAAAGTAAAGAGAGACTTACTTGAGCCTTAGCTTAACAAAGGCATAAATGGCTCATAGAGCTTATCTACTAGCTCTGGCTTATTTACAATAATCCAGTAATAGTCTATGGGATTCCTTCCTTAACTGAATCCCCTTCCATAGCTTAATCAGTCCAAATAACAAGGTAATTTTAGCTGATTTATTAGATACAAGTATGATTAAGGCTAAGTTAAGCTCAATCGTAAGCTTAAAGACTTATGAGAGCTCTTGAGCTTATTATGAGCTTGTAAGAGCTTATGAGTAAGAGTATAAGAGATTTAAGCTTAATTGAAAACTTTGTAAGTAATTGAGACAGATTGTTTAAAGGCAAAACATAAATTTCATTAACTAAAAACGTGATTACATGATTTAAAAAGGAGATTACAAGGAATTTAAACTAAATTACATTAAGCTAAAGAACGAAATTTAAGCTAAACTAAAAGCTACTCACTACCTCTATAGTGAATGTGTGTAAAGTGTGAGCTATTTATAGCCAGTTAATGAAGATTATAGTCCCTTGAGTGCTTCCCACGCCTATTCTAATCTCACCCCTTGAATTCCTTTAATCATTAGGGTTTCATTTATGGTCGTTTGATCACTTGCTAGTCACACGGATTGCCAAGCTGGCAATCCTTTGATGTGACAGCTTGTGCTACTTGTGTGAGTGATTGTAGAGTAAAACCCACTTCTACTTGTGCTTTCTTCATAGACACGTGGCCTTCTAGCTTAAGTGATCCAATAAGAGCTCTTGATTTGACTTATTTCTCCCTGCCATTGTGTAAGTGAGCCCTTGAATTGTCTTCTGTACCCTCCAATTGGTAAAAGCCCCTTAATTTAACCTGTGTGGTGAATTGGTAGTGATGATGAATAGTAACCATGGTTTTGGCGCCCTTTTATAACTGAAACGGGGTAAAACAGGTATAACTTTGGGAATATGGCAATATGAGCCCTTGTCTTTGTTATGTGAAAATATAATATACACCAAGTGTATAACAACTTCCTAACTTGGCATATTTGGCCCCTGAAGTTTATTAAAAGGGAAATGGGCTTAGGATTTTTGGGCTTGGTTATGGGCTTTTGATCCGGGTAAAGGGTTAAGAAAAGAATAGGCCCATTAAGGTTCAAGGACCATTTATGTAATATTTGAAACTTGGAGGGACTGAAATAAAACATTTAGGATTTGTCCTTTTGTTGAGTTGACTTTGTTTGACCCAAGGTTGACTTTCTTTGACTTAAGTTGACTGAGAGTTGACTTTTCTTGGCTTTGCTTCTGAATCTTTGGCTTCTTTTGTGCTCTTCCGTTCCTCGTGTCCGTGTTTGCTCGTTTTTGATGGTTTTCTTGTGATTTTTGATATATTCGTACCTGCACACACAAAACACAAAAACAAGTATATTTTTGCCATTTTTAGTTTGTTTTGGGTTTAATTGGGTTATTTTAGGTATAAACAGATATGTGTATTTTTACACTTATCAATGGACATTTTGAATTCACAGTCATGCCCTTCGGTCTGACTAACGCTCCCGCGGTGTTCATGGATCTTATGAACCACATATGTAGACCGTATCTTGACAAGTTTGTCATCGTCTTTATTGACGACATCTTAATTTATTCAAAGTCCAAGGAGGAGCATGAAGTTCATCTAAAATTGATATTGGGGCTGCTTGAAAAAGAGAAATTGTTTGGAAAATTTTCAAAGTGCGAATTTTGGCTACAAGAGGTTCATTTTCTCGGCCATGTTGTAAACAGTGAAGGTATACATGTGGATCCTAGCAAAATCGAAGCAGTGAAAAATTGGAAGCCCCCGAAGACCCCAACTGAGATCTATTTATTCTTAGGATTGGCGGGATACTATATGCGGTTTATCATAAATTTCTTGAAGATTGCAAAGCCTCTCACTCTCTTGACTCGGAAAAACCAAAAGTTTGAGTGGGGTGATGTGCAGGAGAACTCCTTTTAGACATTAAAGGACATGTTGTGTGATGCTCCTATTCTGGCACTTCCTGAGGGCACCGATGATTTTGTAGTTTACTACGACGCCTCGAATCAAGGCTTTGGTTGCGTTCTGATACAGAGCAACAAGGTAATTGCATACTTATCTAGTCAACTCAAAATCCATGAGAAGAACTACACCATTCATGATTTAGAGTTGGGCGACGTAGTATTTGCTCTCAAAACCTTGAGACACTATTTGTATGGAACCAAGAGCGTGATCTACACCAATCATAAGAGTCTTCAACACATTTTTTATCAGAAGGAATTAAATATACGTCAGAGACGATGGATAGAACTTTTCAGCGATTATGACTGCGAGATTCGCTACCACCCAGGTAAAGCGAACGTAGTAGCTGATGCATTGGCATGAAGGAACGGTTGAAACCGAGACGAGCTCGAGCTATGAGCATGACAATTCGTTCTAGCATTAAGGCTAGGATACGGGAAGCTCAGAGCGAAGCTTCCAAGGACGTAAATGCTCTGGCAGAAATGTTAAAAGGATTGGACAAACAGCTTGAGAGAAAAGAAGATGGTGGATTATATCTTGCTGAACGAATTTGGGTACCAGTCTATGGCAATTTGAGAACTTTGATAATGAATGAAGCCCATGCTACAAGGTATTATGTACACCCTGGAGCAGACAAGATGTACTATGTTCTTCGAGGCTTATATTGGTGGCCCAGAATAAAGAAGGACATTGCTACGTATGTTAGCAAGTGCTTGACTTACTCTAAAGTCAAAGCAGAACATCAGAAACCCTCGGGATTACTTCAACAACCGGAAATTCCCGAATGGAAATGGGAAAATATCACAATGGACTTCATAAGCAAGTTACCGAGAACCAGCAGCAGACACGACTTGATTTGGGTCATTGCCGATCGACTGACTAAATCGGCACATTTCTTAGCTATCCGTAAAGACTACAAGATAGAGAGACTTGCAAGACTATACATCAACAAGATCGTAGCAAGACACGGTGTACCTGTGTCAATCATATCTGATTGTGACAGTTATTTCACATCAAGATTTTGGCAATCACTACAGAAAGCATTGAGAACGAGACTAGATTTAAGTATAGCTTATCATCTCGAAACCGATGGCCAAAGTGAGCGTACCATTCAAACATTAGAATATATGCTTAGAGCTTGTGCAATTGATTTTGGTGGTAATTGGGATACACATCTACCATTAGTAGAATTTTTATACAACAACAGCTACCACTCGAGCGTGAAGTGTGCCCCATTTGAAGCATTGTATGGAATGAAATGTCGAACACCCATAGCTTGGGCAGAGGTAGGAGAAAGCAAGCTATTTGGATCGGAAATCATCCAAGAGACTACTGATAAGATTGTGCAAATCAAGGAAAGACTAAAAGCCGCACGAGATCGCCAGAAAAGCTATGCCGACAATCGACAAAAGCCGTTAGAGTTCAATGTCGGTGATAAAGTACTACTTAAGGTGTCGCCTAGGAAAGGCGTGGTACGTTTTGGTAAGAGAAGCAAGCTTTCACCAAGATACGTGGGACCGTTCGAGATTGTTGAACGAGTCGGTCCACTAGCTTATCGGTTGCGCTTACTACAAGAACTTATGGGAGTTCATGACACGTTTCACGTGTCAAACTTGAAGAAATGCCTAGCTGACGTAACTTTGCACGTACCGTTAGAATAAGTCAAGATCGACAACAAACTACATTTTGTTGAAGAACCTATGGAAATCATGGATCGTGAGGTTAAGAAGCTGAAAAAGAGACGGATTCCTATTATAAAAGTTCGTTGGAATTCTCGGCAAGGACCAGAATTTACTTGGGAACGAGAAGACGAGATGAAGCGCAAGTATCCGCAACTGTTCGCACACTGCGACTTAGCACGATCAACTGAAATTTCTGGACGAAATTCCCTTTAATAGGGGAAAACTGTGACATTCGTCAATTTTGAGGTCAGTAACCTAAAGCAAACGTATGATATTTAACTCTCTTAATTAGTTATGGAGTCATTTTTATAGAGTTACATTTCTCTTAGCAATTAACGCTTGGTTTTGATGCAACTCGTATTTCTCATCACTATTTATTCCGAGCCTATAAATTCTATTTTCTAATTTTATAGAATTTATTATTTTTAGTCGATTTAATAAATAAAAATCGTTGTTTTTAAATATTCGCGAGTCGAGCTTTTGATATTTATCCATTTTATTGATCGAGAAATCAACGAATGTCATATTATAGCCATGAGAGCTCATTTAATTTATTTTATTATTATTTTTATTTAATTTATTTATTCGTGTCAGGCCGAACCCAATTTAAATATTCTGTTTTTATAAAATTTAGTGAGTCGGGTTAAAGTTTAGGGCTGAGTTTAAAAAAAGTGTAATGTTTAACAAAAAAATTAGGCCGGAGCCCTTCTTCCTTTTTCTTTTGAATTTTGACAGCCAAGCCCACACAACAACACCCATATTCTTTTTATAACATCAAGCCCATTCATATTTTTATAAATTTTACATTAATTATAAACCCAAGCCCATCTTTTCCTTTTTTTATAACAACCGAACCAACAAACACCTCTTTTCTTTTTTTTTTTCTATTTAAGCCGAGTATACACACACACTTCCTAGTTTATAACGTTAAAAAAAATCCGCTTCTTCCTTATTTTTCTCTTATGTTCGAGCAACACCACCACAAAGCCTCCAATTCAATCATCAAAACTCAACCAAAATCTTTCCTTTATACACCAAATTACTCCAATAATTAACCTTAATCTTTCCTCTCAAAAAGATTCAACATTCAAGGGTTTTATTGAAGATTTTAATTTTTGAAGATTCTTGATTTTTGGGTTTATGTTAAATTGATGCAAGGAAATTGTTAAGGGTTTGATTTTAGAAGGTTTTGGGTATATTAAAAAGTTTGATTTTGGGTTGATCCTTGTGGATTCGGCAGCCCCTACACACCCACCTAAGGGTTGTGTTTGATCCTTTTCTTGCTTCTATTTTGTGTTGTAAGTCTCCTCTAAAAACCTAAATTGTTGTCTAATTTTTATGTAGATGCATGTGCTTGATTTTGATTCTTTTGAGGCATGCACGTTCTTGATCTTATGATCTTTGATTTGATCTAAATATTTATGTTATGAAGTATGGGATATGTTTAGGAGATGTGTAGTAGCATTGCATGAGGATTGATTGTGTTTTGGATGAGTTTATAATAGGTTTGGATGGATTTTATTGGGACTGTTTTAAAACAGTAGCAAAAACGTATGTTTTCTCAAATATTTTTGGCCTGGAGCCTATGATTAAATTATATAGGTGAATATATATAGGTCTTATCATCATGTGATAGTTGGATGCTCAACCAATTCCTCCGGATGAGGGGGATATGGTCAAAATACGAAAATAGGTCAAGTCTGGACCTTTGATTAGAAAACATGTTAATCTCCAGGTTTCTGAACTAAAAGTTTGGGTTTTAAAGCATGGGTCAGTACTAGACATTTTAGGGAAGCTCCATCAATTAGCCTCACATCCATTTCTATTATAGATAAGGATTTATGGTCTTTTTTGTAAAGTATAGAAATTTAGTGAAAATTCTGGGTAGAGTCTTCAGGGGTAAAAGGGTCTTTTCACCATGGTTCTGAAACATTCAGTAAACGAGGCTTACATTTCTGAAAACTAGACTTCAAGGGATTTCCAGAGGTGAAGACCTTGTGTTTATACCATTTATATATTAGGAGATACAAGTCCATGAACACGAGTCAATTCCAGAATTTCAGTTTTTACGTCTTGGCTAAAAAGTGTAAATGCATAGAATACCGTAGCTAAAACTTGAATTAGACGGCGAAACTTGGTTGTTACTTAAGTCCATGTAATATCAGGTCACACACTAATTTGGGAGTAAAATACCTTAGTTAAGTCTAGGTGCAATGTTGTGCATATCTTAGAAACATATCCTATACTCGTCAAAATTTTCTTACATATTGTTTTTACTTATATATAATATGAAGTCGCGTCACATCTTTTAGGTCGCGGCTAAATTATTGGCACTTTATCCCTTGGTTGATTTCTCGCTCAGTCACCTTATATTTTCGGTCGCGGTTGAGATTGGCCATCGCCGCTTTCTTTGTTACTACATCTCGATATCTCTAATTCTATGAGTTTCTCACATCCCCCTTTTCTTACATGTTTTAAATGTTTTGGGGTGGAAAGCATGATGTATCGTTTTTATACTCTTACTTTGAAGTAATTAAACTATTAAGCACATTTGAACTTGAACTTGATTTGAACTTGTTGAACTTTGGAAACGTGTTAAACATGAACTTGGGATGTATGTGGTTGTATGCTTGGAACCCGCCACTACTTTTAACTCAATTTCCCCCTCAACGGGATTGGGACGTTAGTACTTATGGATAGCGCTATTAGGAGATTAGCCTCTCCTCACTCCCTGCATAAGGGTGCATAGTACTAAGTGTTTGTGCCACACTATACAACTAGAACTTGATTGGATGTTGGAACGGTTAGGCTGAATACGTTTAAGTAGGGCCTCGCATAATCACTATAGCATACATAAACATTGATTTGTTTTGGACTCTCAACTTATTTGGAATTGATTTTGGTTTGGCAACTGTTTTTGATAACTTTCCATTGGGTTAGCGAACTTTTATCGGACATCTACTCTTTATTTAAAACTACATTTTATGTATAAACTATTGTGACCTCACCAACTATTTTGATAGTTGACCATTTTATCATGCTTTTCAGGTGACGTTCCCAAGGTGGAAACTTAGAGCCATGTTTTTCAGTTATTGTCAAGACATCTACATAATTGCAAGAACCATGTCTTTTGAATATCCATGTTCGGATAGAAACAACTTATGATGTTTCATGTACTTTTAAACTTGTACTTTGTGATGTTGTAATTCGGATAACTTTTTGTTGTTTAAATTCATGTTTGGTGTGTTATCTTTCATCTTTTATGATGTTTATTAATATGTTACACCTCGCGGTTCCGCCTTGGTGGGGTGTGACAGATTGGTAATCAGATCCTAAGGTTATAGAGAACGTCGGCTTTATTTTCAAAAATAAAAATCCAAACTATAACCAAAATGATTTTCTTTTTCTAAAAACACCGAACATGAAACGAGTCGACTAGTTCGAGTGGTTGCATTATTAGACCTAAATTAGACATAACTTGATCAACTATGTCTAATTTAGGGAGTATCATGCAACACTGGATATAGTCATTATTTTAAACGAGTTTAAAAACCGACCTTCCACTTTAGTCACTGAAAAGCATACTAGGAATTATGTGCACCGTACACTGCATACTTTTAGATGTCTACTATTTATGCTTAAATACATCATGCTTGTCTCTAATTGATTTACTGATACCCTGAGTTTGCTTTCACATCGGTTACTGTCGTTATAGTGTCACACTGTCCCTAAGCACCTTGCTATCTAGGACACCGTTATAGTCACAATATGTCCCACAGATCATCTTCACGCGCTAATGATTTCGCGAGTGAGTCGCGACGTTCACCTAAATACTTTCGTACCTTTACCTTGCAATAAGAACTTGAGAAGGACTCGTTGATAGACTCCGAGTAAGAACTCAAGGTGAGCAGCAAGTGATCTACGTATGCACGACATGTAGAGAC
This sequence comes from Tanacetum coccineum, assembly GCA_026074375.1. Taxonomy (NCBI): domain Eukaryota; kingdom Viridiplantae; phylum Streptophyta; class Magnoliopsida; order Asterales; family Asteraceae; genus Tanacetum; species Tanacetum coccineum. The sequence goes on from BQNB010049877.1 coordinate 14,437, forward strand.
ATTCGTTCTTCGCTATTAGAGCTATGTCGACCCATATTTTGGTCACGTCTTTGTTTTATCTTGACATGGATACAACGCGACTATAGAGAGATTAGGGTTGAAAGCAGAAATGCGGTTGTTTTGTCCTTATTCTACCAAACTCTTTTCCGGTTTAGTTGTTGGCAGTTACACCAATGAGGGTGTACCAGTGTAGCTTACCCGCACAATTAATTTCATGCTCTTTTGGAATTCCTAATTGTTTCTCTATTATGATATAATGAATTATTAGAACCAGTTGTGTAGATCAAGTGTCGAATTTTGATTGATACTCTCAATGAAAATAGTATTGTAAAATGCTATGCTGACCATTTAAATTCTATTTATATAATGAACAAAGGGGTAAACTTTTAAAATGTTTAACTAAATAATTATCTATTAATTAATTTTCTTGGCAACCAAATTAATATATGTTTTATAAAAAAATTCAAACCATGTTTATTTAATATCATTAAATTTTGAGGTAAAATACGTATATTTCTTATATAAAATTTGCTTGTCACCTAAATAAGTATACAACTAGATTTTTGTTAAATACTAAACATATTCATTCCTTAACTATATTTTTGTGATTTTGTATAAACTGTTTGAAGATGCGGTTTGTCGAGTTTCTAACAAAGTAAGTTTTAAGCATGCTAATGCTTGCAATCAAAAACTGAAACCTAGTCATATCAAAGACTTTAGTAAGAAGATCTGCAACATTGTAGTAAGTATGTATCTTGACCATCTCAATCAGTCTCTTCTCATAAGAGTCTCTAATGAAATGATTCTGAATCTCTATATGTTTTGTTTTAGAATGATAGACATGATTCTTGACAACACAAATAGCACTCTCATTGTCAACATGAATCTTTGTCTGCATAAAATTAAATCCATAATCCAACATCTGATTTTAGATCCAAAGCACTTGACCACAACAGTGAGAAGCAGCAATGTATTCAGCTTCAGTAGTTGAGTTAGCCACCACAGTCTGCTTTTTACACCGCCAAGAGATTAACCTTGAACCTAGAAATTGACAACCTCTTGTTGTAGATTTCCTGTCCAAGCTGGCACCTGCATAGTCACTGTCTGAAAAAGCTTCCAATATAAAAGGAGAGTCCTTAGGATACCAAAGGCCCAATTTGGGTTAACCTTTTAGGTATCTAAAGATTCTTTTTACAGCATTCAAGTGGGAAACTTTTGGTTGAACTTGAAATATTGAGCAAGCACAAACTAAGAACATAATATTTGTTCTAGAGGATGTAAGATACATCAATGACCCAATCATTGACCTGTATAAATGAACATCAACATCCTCGCCATCTTCATCTTTTGTTAAAGCTTTGTGAGTTTCCATAGGAGTACTGGCTGACCTTATACTGAAAAAGCCAAATTTCTTCAGGATCTCACAAACATACTTGTCCTGACTAATGAAGATCCCATCCTCTTTCTGCTAGACTTGTAAACCCAAGAAGAAAGTAAGTGCTCCCATTGAACTCATCTGAAACCTGTTGTGCATTATCTGCTCAAACTCATCACATAAAGACTTCTTAGTTAAACCAAAGATGATGTCATCTACATATACTTAAACCAGTAGAATATCACCCTTTAGTCTCTTTATGAACAAAGTCTTGTCAATTTGTCCCCTGTGAAATCTATTATCTAGCAGATAGGTAGAGAGTGTCTCATACCAAGCTCTAGGAGCTTGATGTAGACCATATAAGGCTTTTTTGATCCCAATCTGAATAGATATTTCTAGCCTGTTAAGGGTGGTAGCTAATCTGGATAGATCCAAACTAACTATAAGAGAAACAATAACTATGAACAATATAAGTTATGCGGAAACTAAATTATACTACTAAGAAGAACAATGAATAAAACAAAACTTTGATTACTATTAATCTGCTAGGTTAAAGATTACTAACTATGAATATTTATGAAACTTGTATATCTAACTAGTGTCGTAGGATTCCTTTTATACACTAAAGAAACCCTAATGGGCTTACAAAATGCGTTAAGTGATCATGCATATCTATTCCTAATATATCTCATGCATATCACTTAAGCAGTACTATCTATATATGCTAGTAGTACTATCTTACTACTAACAGTACTAACTATACTACCAGTACTAATATATATACTGGCAGTACTTACTATTTATAACTAACAGTACTAACTACTTAGTCTATTTTCTTGAATCTTTAGCATTCTTCACCAGCAGCACTAAGTAGAACTAGCAATAGTAACTTGTATAGGTAGCAGCACTAAGTTGTAGAAACTTCTGAAGCCCAACAATCCTCCCCTAAACATGATGTTTACTTGTTAACCTTCATGTTTCTTCAGTTTGAGCTTCTTAAACACTAGGAGGATGTATCCAAACACACTGCTACTCTTTAATCTGCTCTTTGATGAACTTGAACTCTTTTGTTACTCTGTAAACTTGAAATTCTTTAGCTTCTAGTCTTTGTCATCATCACAACATCTTAGCAACTCAGCAACATAACAATACCAACTAAGTTCGCCTTGTAGTTTTTGGCAAACTACTAGCCATAAACGGATTTGATATTTCTTTACCAGTAGCTGTTTGATCTGGAATAGCCAATGCTTCATTGCAATAACATGGTGCATTAATAACCATATAGTTTTGAGTAAACTATCAACTATCAACAGATTTGAGATGTCTTTACCAAGAGTCGTTTGCTTTGGACTAGCCAACTCTTTACTATAAAGCATGGTGAGTTGAGAACCATATAGTTTTTGGCAAACTATCAGCCATTAACGGATTTGAGAAGTCTTTACCAGAAGTTGTTTGCTCTGGACTAGCTAGTTCTTGATGTCTATTATACGTGGTGAAGTGATGACCATTTGTTGTGTGGTTATAAATCCAACACTTAAAGATCCTTTTCATTTCCATCATTGCTTCCATATTCATCAATCTGCTTTTGAATGAACCTAAGCAGATTATAAGCACTTTCACTTGCAGACTCAGCTATTAACTTCAAAGACATCATCCTCTCAAGTGTTTCTTTTGTGAGTCGATATTTTCTCTCTGCAAGCATATGAATCTCAGTACCATCTTCCAGTGTCAAGGTATGAACTCCACAATTCTCATAGAAATTCTAGCTCTTAACATTCTATCTTTCTTGATTTTACCAGAGTTTATCTTCATCTAGCCTATCAAACATTGTCACCATCTTAGAAAAGGTTTTAATCCATCTAGAACTTTCATCAAATCTAAAGATTCTATAGTAGATGCACTCTGCTCTATGTCTGTCAAGATGATAGAATTTTGATTCATAGTTAATGATTGGAAATCTCTTCTCCAAGACTTCATAATCTATTATTCCTTCTTCATCTAGAACTAGCTTTAGAAAAGTCTTTAGATGCTCTTCTTCTTCAAGATCAGAGTCTATCTTTTGCATTCTAGACTTCTTTGTTGCTTTCATCTTAAGTCTTTTGCTTGGTTTTTTCTGGTACTCTTTTTATTTCATTCTTGCTTAACTTTAACTTTAGTACTGTCAGGTTCTTCAAGAACCTTTTCCTCATGTACACCAGCTACCTTCTTATTCATCTTCTGAATCAATCTTTCATCCTCCTCAGACCCAATAGGAACAAAATCTGCAATTCTTTCTTGTTCCTTGATGTATAATACTTGAATCTCTTCAAGAGTCTTTATGTTCAGCTGAGCATGTTTATATTTACCTGTATGTTTAAGGTAGGTCATCATTAGGCTTCTCTGTTGAGATTTTGTTGGAGGTTTATTTCTGATTGTAGCTGCTCTTTCTTCAGCCAACTACTTCTTCTTATTTTCAAAATACTCTACAAGTAACTTGGCTCTTTCATCCACAATATACTTTTCCTATTCTTCTTGAGTCCATCTGACAGCTAATTCATAATCAGCATCTATTATTGCTTGAACTTCATCATACAAATTTGCAATGTAGTTCAAAGATGCTTGCTCTTGTCTTTGTCTCTCCAATCTAGCTTCTTCATCAAGTTCTGCTTGAACCTTTAATGCTATTTCAACATCTCTCTCAATTTGTGCTTCACCTTGATCCTTTGATTTTACTTTTACTGGTTTAGGTTATTCCTCAAGAACCCCTTTGCCTTTGTCTTTAGGATCAATTTTTGGAAGTGGCTTCAAGGTCAAAACTGATCTTGCAGGTCTTTCAGCATCTTTCTTTTCTTTGATTTCAACTCCTTTAAGCTTTGCCTTGTCACTTAACATTACTAGAGCATCAGCAAGAAAGATATCTTCATCTTCAAAGACACTTGTTGTAGTAGGAGGAGTCATTCGAGTAGTAGTACTAACTTTTGGTCTGCTGGTAGTGCTAATGTTAACAGCAGTACTAACTCCTATATTACCATCAGCATTAACTAGTTCTTCATTGCTTTCTCCCTTTTCTAAAACCTCTGTATCATGTGTCACATTTTGCTCCTCAGTCTCTTTACTTTGAATCCCCTTAGTCATAGCTTCCTTTGTGTCCATATAGTCCATACCATAGGCTAAATCAGCATCAAGATCATCAAAGGCATTCAAGGTAAGTCTTGGTTTGACATTTTTCCTCCTCTGTTTGGATACAGGCTCCTTCTGTCCCAACCTTTTCTTCATAGATAACCTTTTCACACTCTTTAACCATGCTTTATGGTGTGAGATATTGGGCTTACACTACGTCTCCAGCTTCTTGATTCTAGTTTTTAATTTAAGGATCTTTGCAGACTAAGCATCCTTGGCGGACTCCAAAGCAAGAACCCTGTTTAACAAGTTAGTGCAAAGAGATAATAACCCCTCTAGATTCAAGCCACCCTTAGCTCTTGCAGATGTGTTACCACCTGAATGAGGACTATCATTGGATAACTGAACCTAATCCCCTGTATTCCCACTAGTGCCCTCTAAGTTCATGCTAGGGTTATGGGTATTGTAAGGTCCAGATGATGATTCTGTGACATGGGGTTGGTCTCCTACACTAGGTTGAGTAGGAAAAGGTGTTGGTTGGGGTTCAGTGGGTTGTTCTAAACCGTCACCCTCCTCTACTTCTGTAGATGCCAACATTTTAGAAAACAAAGGTGTAATGCTTCCTGAAAATGTTAGTCCTTTTCTGGACATGTTGGAGAAAACCTTTAAAGTGTGAGCTGGTGTAATATAAACATCATTAAAAGGTTCACCAAGCTCAATTTGATTATTCAAAAACACCATTAAAAATCTTGGATACATAAGAAATTTCTTTTTAGGATTATCCAAGTTCCTTAACATACCATCAAAAACATGTTTGGAAAAGTTAAACTGTTGATTTGTTGCCAAACATATAACAGCTGAAGCAATATTTATTGAAAACTCATTCCAGCTTATAGATTTTGACCTTGGACAATAAAGGATGGTATGTATCAGATACTTCCATTGAGGAGAAAAGAGGGCTTTTTGAAAAGTTAGCTGATTAAGTTCACCCTCATACCCCATCAATGCAAGGTTTTGAAAAATAGCTTCATTTGTGAGGCAAGCAGTACCATCATCATCATTAAGAAGAAGGGAACTTCTTATTGATGCTTCAGTAACTACTACTGCCTTGCTATCAATAGTAGCATGAATTTGCTTCTCATCATTGACTGTTTGGGAACTAGCAGTGTTCCAAAACTATTCAATATAAGAAATATAGATAGTAGGACTTAAAGTGAGAGCATGATGTATCAAACTTGATGTAAGAAAGTCCACTATCTCATGAAATTCTAAATTTCTTGTTGTTTTCTCCAAACACGCGACCATGTTATGTTGATCGACAAATTCCATATCAGTCATAGATGCGTTGAAAAGTTTGAGTGAGGTGTACAATATGATCAATTATGACAATATGAGGGTTTAGAGAAGGTAATTGAGATTTTATAGAGATGTGCATTAGGGTTTGAGATGACCGATTGAATAAACTTGAGTCTTTATCTTAAAGAAAGAGTATAATAGAAAGAAAGATCAAGAAATATCTAATTCATAGACCCCTATAAGCAAGTTGTTGGCGGAAATATCTCAACAGTTATAATTAATTAATGAAAATTTGTTATGCTCTCAAAAAGTAGTAACAGTAACAAGCAGCACAAACTTTTGCCTGGCAGCACTAATTTTATACCTGGCAGCACCAACTTTGCCTGGTAGTATGAATTTTGTGCCTGGCAACACTAACTTGTTAGTTTCCATTTAGTACCCTCAAATCCAATCCAAACTGCATCTTTAACCCAATCTCATCATCAAAGCCATTGTTAAACACTTTTGAGCAGCACTAACCAAGCTAAGCAGTATTAACCTTTTGTTTTAGCAGTACAAAGTTTCTTCAGCAGTATTAACTAAGCTCAGGAGTACTAACTTGTTGTACAAACAGTACTAACTTTGTCTTCAATAATTATACAACAACATGCCTCTATTCTTTACAAGCATACTAGAAAAGACTATATAGACATGTGAGAATTCATGAGGATCCATATTTATGCATAACACATGAATAAAAGTTAAGATCTATTGTCTATCTAACATATGAACCTCCCCTCAACCTATGCAGCTATAGACAAATTCATCTATAAACTGAACAACAACTCCAAAATTACCATCTTGCCTTACATGAACTAATGCAGCTATAGGTTAAGCATGTCAATGTTAACAATCAAGAAATTGAACCTGCTAACATCAAAAGCTTTAGTTAAAAGATTAGCCACATTTTCATCAGTGAGAATCTTCAGCACCTGGATAAGCTTCTTTTCATAAGCATCCTTAATGAAGTGGTGCCTAATCTCAATATGCATTGTGTTGGAGTGAAACACTGGATTCTTTACAATGCATATTGTGCTTTCATTATCAATGTAGATCTTTATGTTTATAAAATTGAATCCATAGTCTAACATTTGATTTTGAATCCATAATACTTGCCCACAGCAGTTGGTAGCAACAACATACTTTGCCTCTGTAGTAGAAGTAGCCATAATTGTCTGCTTCTTGCACTGCCATGAAATAAGTCTCCAACTAAGAAATTGAAAACCTCCTATTTTGGATTTCCTGTTAAGATTTTCTTCAGCATAATCACTATCTAAGTAGGCTTCCAAGTCAAATGATGACACTCTAGGATACCAAATGCCCAGTTTGGGTTTGCCTTTGAGGTACCTAAAGATCCTCTTCACAGCATGAAGATGTGAGGTTTTTTGAGTTACCTAAAACCTAGAACAAGCATAGACTACAAACATAATATCAGGCCTAGAAGTAGTCAAGTACATTAAAGAGCCAATCATGGATCTATAAAGATGTACATCCACATCAGCAGCTTCTTCATCCTTGGTTAAAGACTTCTGAGTCTCAATTGGAGCACTGGCAGTCTTCACATTAGCAAAATCAAACTTCTTCAGGATCTCTGCAACATACTTATCCCGACTTATGAAAATATCATCTTCTTTCTGTTTGACTTGTAATCCAAGAAAGAAGGTGAGTTCTCCCATAAAATTCATCTAAAATCTGCTCTTTATTAATGCCTCAAATTCATCACACCAAGACCTCTTTGTAGAACCAAAAATAATATCCTCCACATAAACCTGACCAACATGATATCATTCTTGTCCTTCTTGATGAAAAGAGTCTTGTCAATGGTTCCTCTTCTGTATCCACTCTTTAATAAGAAAGTAGATAAAGTGGTATACCAGGCTCTGGGAGCTTGGTGTAAACCATACAGAGCTTTTACAACTTTGTAGACCTTCTTAGGGAACTTAAGATCTACAAAACCTAGAGGTTGAGACACATACACTTCCTCATCAATTATGCCATATAAGAAGGCACTCTTTACATCCATTTGATAAACTATGAATCCCATTTAAGAAGCAAAGGCCAAAAAGATCATGATGGCTTCAATCCTAGCCACAAGAGCAAAAACCTCATCATAGTATATCCATTCCTCTTGTCTATATCCTTGGGCAACCATCCTTGCCTTATTTCTAACTACAACACCTCTTTCATCCTTCTTATTTCTGTAAACCTATTTTTTCCCAATTGCCTTATTCCTAAAAGGCAAGTTAACCAGAATCTAAACTTTTTGAATCTTGAATTACAGAAGCTCTTCCTGCATAGCATCAACCCAACTTTCATCTTCAAGAGCTTGAGATATCTTCTTGGGTTCAATTTAAGAAAGGAAGCAAGCAAACAAACAGTGCTAGAAATCCTTGTGATTATTTCTTCTTTGATTTTGAATATAGCTGACAAAAGCATGAGTTCCAGAACTTTTGTTTACTTTGCTTCTTGTTTGAACTGCTGAGGTTAGATCTCTAAGAATTTGGGTTGTAGGATGAATGGAGTGTATCCTTGATGTGGGAATAGGACTAACATTCATAGTGGTTTCTAAATTAGTGAAGTCAGCCACAGCACCCTAATCATCATAAGATGCATTGGTAAAAATTCCATTACTTGGATTGTTATAAATATCCTTAAGAGCAGGTGTTTGAGAAACATCTTGGTCATTATTGTTTAGATCAGGTCCACCAGTACTAAAAACATTTGAAGGACTTTCAGTACTAACTGGTATGCTAACAGCATTAACTGTGTTAGTACTGGTAGCTCTAGCAGCTCCTGCTTGAAGAAACAAATCCTCAGTACATTGAGCAAACTCCTTTCTAAAAGCTTCAGCTGCATCATTAGCCTCCATTTCTTGTCTTTTAAGCCTTTCAAGCTCCTCCAAAAAGGCTTGATTCTCCTGATCTTTTGGCTCCCCATTTATCTTTAGACCAGTATCCCTATTAGGCTTTTCATCTCCATTCTTTGCTTCTGAGCTCTTGACTGTTGAAGTATAAGAAGATCATAATGGCAGTACAAAGTATTCTTGAGCAGGTTCATCTTCCATTTCAGAGTTTCTTGCATCAATATTATCTTGTGTACCTACACTGTGATTAGCTTCTTTTGGACCTGCAGTTTTGTTAGCTTTATTTTCTGCAGTAACGGGCTGATAGTTCATTGAATCAGTTAAATAATCAAGATCAAACAGCCAATTAGGTCCTTTCCCTGCAACATTAGGTTTATTTTCTAAAAAGTTTATATGTAGTTTTTCTTCAACCCTCTTGGTTTCTAAGTTGTATACTAAAAACGCCTTGCTATTTAGAGAATACCTAACTAAAAACCCTTCATCAGACTTTTCTTCAAACTTGACCAGGTGGTCAATGGTATTCAAGATGGTCACATGGCACCCAAAAGGTCTTATATAGCTTATGATTGGTATTTTACCAGTTATAAGTTCATAAGGTGTCTTGTTTTGAGGCTTGGTCACTAATACCCTATTAAGGACATAGCAAGCAGTACTAACTGCTTTAGCCCAAAAAGTGTTAGGTAAAAATGAATCTGCTAGCATTGTTCTAGTAGCCTCAATTAGGGTCATGTTCTTCCTCTCAGCAACTCCATTTTTTTGTGGAGTTCTAGCATTACAGTATTCCCTCTTGATCCCTTTTGACCCACAGAATTCAATAATTTCCCTGTTCTTGAATTTTGTACCATTATCATAGCTAATAGATTTAACATTTTGATTTAATTGGTTCTCAATTTGTCTTATAAAGTATTTAAGGATTCCACTAGTTTCATCCTTAATTCTTAAAAAGAACACCCAACTAAACCTGCTAAAATCATCAGTAATAACAAGGCAGTAAGTCTTATGGTTTATGCTCCTTATAGATGTGGTTCCAAATAAGTCCATATGTAAAAGCTATAAGGGCTGACTAATAAAGCTCACTAATTTGGCCTTACAGGAGGCTTTATGTTGCTTTCCTTTCTAACAAGCAACACAGGTGTGGTCATTTTGAAAAATCTTTGAAGGTAAACCTTTTACAAGTTTTCCCTTCACAAGTTTGTTTAAGTTTTTAAAGTTAACATGACCCAACCTCCTATGTCATTTGTTAGATTCATCAACTGTGGCCTTTGCAATCAAACAAGCTAAACCTCCAGTAGGAACAATGTTCTCTAGGTTGAAACTGTACATATTGTTTTGTCTTTGGGACTCTAAGTAATACTTGATTTTCATCAGGCAACTTAAAGTCAGGGGATAACACAAGACATTCAGTGTCTGTGAAGAGAACCTTGTTCTTCTTGTCACACATCTGTGATACAGAAAAGAAATTAAAATACTATAGTTCTTTCACAAAGCACACATGCTCAAAATCTAATTTTCCAGTTTTTATTTTTCCTTTACCAGATATATAACCTTTACTACCTTCAAAAGCAACAGGGCCATCATTATAGTCTTGATATTCAACAAGGTAGGCTTTGTTCCCAGTCATGTGCCTGGAACATCCACTATCAATAAATCCTTTGTTCTTTAAAGCTTTTTGTGGATCATCCTACACATCAAATAAGAGAAATTAATTTCTCTTAGGGACCCAAGCTATTGCTGAATTGGGTCTGCCTAGTGGATCTTTAAAATTAACATTTTTATTAGAGTTTGATCCACTATTGTATTTGGAGACTTTGTTCCAGTAATGTCTTTTGGGTCTCCAATTACAACCTGCTGAGGCCTTAACAGCAGTTTCCCTATAGCCCCTAACAGCACTAACTATTTTGTCCCCAGCAGTATTTACTTTATGATTTGTAAAATTTGCTTTTGGTGCTGTTGATTTATTAAATGGCCTTCTAATAGGTGAATGAGACTTATAAAAGTTATTTCTTTGTCTGATTTCATTCACAATGGGTCTAGCAGTATTAACTTTTCTAGCAGTACTAGTTTCTGCTGCTTGACTAGAAGGATTTTGTCTAGCAGCATTAACTAGAAATATGCCAGTTTTAGTTAGTACTGCTTTTGGAACAAACTTGTTTTGGTGATTCAATCTTTGCACATTGTTCCAAACTGGTCTATTCTCCCCTTGACCAGTACCCTTACCCTTCTGTTTGTTTAATTCAACCTGTTTAGCCATTCTTTTCTCATGGAAGTCATAATCTCTAATAAGATGGCTAAAGCTACCACATACAAAGCATGCCTTTTTAGTGAAACCATATCCCAAACCTAGCTTTTTGGACATTAAGCCATTCTAGTCTCTCTTGTCAGCTTTAGGACTTGGACTATATGTGTTATGTTCTTTAACAGTTTCCCTAGGAGTTTTTACATGCTTAACAGTATTAACAAAAGCAAAACTAGGTTTTTCCTGTTCTTTTGAAGGTTCAATCACATATTCATCATCACTGTCTGACTCATACTCCTCAATGATAGGAGCATCAGACCAAACTTTTGATTTACTGACTGTAGTGGGTTCATTTACAGCTGGTTTAGGCACAGAGTCAGGTGTTTCTACACTAGAATTAGATTCACAAGAGGCAGTATCACTGGTTTTAGCATCAGATTCACTAGTTTTAGACTGTTTTGGACCATATGTAAACTTTGACTCATCTATTCCAAAATCAGATTTAGAAGGCATGTAGATTCTTGTCATTAGAGGGGGAACTGCATGCATTCCTTCAACTTTTGCAAATCTATCATTTACAAGACTGTCTTCTTCATCACTAGACCGACTGTCAAACACACTTTCAAGAACTTCTTTTTCATAACTTAAGACACCTTCATGTATTTGATTTCCATCCCAAGCCCAGATTTGTCCCTAGTACTCATCTGACTATTCAGCAGTTTACTAAGGCCTTTAGAAGAACTTTGAAAATTTTCTAGTTTGGTTTTTAATTCTTCCTTTTCTTTTACAGCTTCTTCTAATAGTTTCTTATGATATGTGAGCACATTAGTTTTATCATCTAAATTAATTTTCATAAACCTAATTTTTCTTCATAAATAAGTTGATTTTGTTAATGACAGACCAATTGAGCTTCTACCTTTTTTAAAGCTTGAGTATAGGCTTGAATTTCTATACTAGCTACACCAAGTTGTTCCCTTTGTTCATCATATAACTTCTTAAGCTTACCATAAGATTCCTTACATTCTTTTGAACAAGATGTTACCTCAGTGTTCGAGCCTGAGTTACTGTGAGCCATCAAAGCAAAGTTCTCTTGCTCATCTTCTGCATGACCAGTCTAATCAACACCATCCCCATCAAGAGTTACTAAAGCTTTAGGTTCCTCCTATTTTCTAGGTCTCCTCACATTGTCTTTCACTTTATATCCAGTGTTCCCTGCATCTCTCCTTCTGCTTTCTTGATTTCCTTTTGATCTGTACTCCCTAGTAAAGTGCCATGTGTTATGACAATTGAAGCACTCAACCTTGGTCTTGTCAAAGCCAACTGGTTCCTTGGCATCAAACTGCAGCCTTCTCCCTGTCTTCTTGTAAAACTTCTTCAATCTCATAGAAATCATGGCTACTTGCCATTTCAAATCCATCTCTTCTAAATCAAACTCATCAACCTGTTCAAGATCTTTATGATCCAATTGTGGACCACTTGATTGATTATCAAAAAAAGAGTACTTGAGTTCATCAGTGTATGATGAATATCCTTCCTTTTGTGAGTTATGGCCAGAAGAAGTAGAAACACCACAAGCAGTACTAACATCATTAGTACTGTTAGTGGTTTTAGAAGAAACAAATGCCACATTCTGTGTGCTGGAAGATGATGCAGTAGAACCTTTAATATCAGACTCAAAGACTCTAAGATTGTTATAGAGATCATCGAAACTAAGAGTATCTACTCCTGGCTTGGTCCTCATTATCAAGGATACTTAGGACCAGGAAGCAGGTAAAGACCTAAGAAACTTCTAATTGGCATCTTTAGTGGAGACACCTGCACCATGAATCTCAAGTTGACTTAGAAGACTCTGAAACCTGTCATAACCTTTGTGCAATCCTTCTGAGTTGGATACAGAAAAGCTTTCAAATTATTGCTTGAGAATGTATTTCTGCATCTTCTTAGATTCATCATTGCCACTAAATCTGGATTTGATAGCTTCCCACATATCTTTTGCATCAGTCATTTTGTGAAATATTACTAAATGGTCTTCTGGTATGGACATGAGCAAGGTAGTCCTTGCTTTTCTTTTACTTTCTCTTGCCAAAATCTCTTCAGCAGTTTTAGGAGGCAAAACCCTTATTTGTCCATTTGTATCTGTTAAGACTTGTACTGGACCATTTCCCTTTTGTATGACTTCCCATATAGGATAATCTGTATGCCCCAAGTAATGTTCCATTTTCATGGCCCATATGTCATACTCACCTTTCTTTAGAATAGGGAGTTTAATAGTAGACAGAGTGTGAGGGGCTTGTTGTATAGGTGTAACTGTTGGTGGTGGGTTATCATCATGAAATTCATCTTCTCCTGCCATTGAATAGATCTAAAAGGTAAAGGTTTATAACAGATCTATTTTGATTCTTTTTACTCAGAATTTCTCAACAAGCTCTGATACCACTTGTTGATCCCAATCTAAATAAATCTTTCTATCCTGTTAAGGGTGGTAGCTAATCTAGATAGATCCAAACTAACTACAAGAGAAACAATGACTATGAACAATATAAGTTATGCGGAAACTAACTTATACTGCTAAGAAGAACAATGAATAAAACAGAACTTTGATTACTATTAATCTGCTAGGTTACAGATTACTAACTATGAATATTTGTGAAACTTGTGTATCTAACTAGTGTCGTAGGGTTCCTTTTATACACCAAGGAAACCTTAATGGGCTTACAAAACGCGTTAAGTGATCATGCATATCTATTCCTAATATATCTCATACATATCACTTAAGCAGTACTATCTATATATGCTAGCAGTACTAACCTACTACTAACAGTACAACTACTTAGTCTATTTTCTTGAATCTTTAGCATTCTTACCTGCCACACTAAGTAGAACTAGCAGTAGTAACTTGTATAAGTAGCAACACTAAGTTGTAGAAACTTTTGAAACCCAATAGCATGCATACATGAAATATAATGCAAGAATAAAAGACCTACTTGAAGTCTGTAAAACCGAATGCATATGACTTTAAAATCACGCTCATGAGAATAATAATATGCTTGCTTAACGTAGACTAAACTTAGTCTAGTGATGAAAATCGTCCATAGATTGTTCTTGTCATACGTGGGACAACCTAACAGTTATACGTAAGGTCTAATATTTACTTGTTTAGAATAAAACGTTCAAGTTAATAAATAAGCGTTAACTTAAAAATTGTTATTTGTCATAGTTTGGACCCTTATGCTCATGTTTGTGTCTTTAAAATAAATGGCACCATTCACTATTTATTACCGTATGTTAATTCTTCCATTGTGTTAGGCATACAACCATCGATGGAATTAGTAAAGCTCGGAAGTGCTGGAAAGACAATGGTAATGGGTGAAATCGGAACCAGACATATGAAGCGGTTGATTTTTCAAAACTCGACAATTGATGAGAAATTTTTCATTGTTGGGTTTTTGTAACGATGTGACGGTGTTCGTTATCGAATATTTTTATTTGGGGAAGTGGAACAGCCGTGTGGGCAGGGGCGGAGCCAATGGGGTGGCTAGCAGGTGCTCAGCCACCTCCAACCTACCCAACTATCCAGGGCCGACCCAGGGCATCAAACATATCGAAGCATCAAAATTCTGGTGTTGTGAGTCAGTTTCATGTAATGAATGTGGTGTTTTAATGATAAAACTATGCGTGGTTGAGTTAAAAGACGAATAAAAGCAAACAACTAGAAAATATGTAATTTTCCGATGTACATGGTACTTGCACTGGAGAAGATGAAGTGATATTGATTATGATTTGTCTAATAGAGTAATAAGAGAGAGAGTACATAAGTTAAAGTTTTCTTGCTTTTGAAAGGTGTCACGTGGGTGTAGTTTGCCATAAATAAATGATATTTTTATTCATAAAAGTTAATCCTCCATTTGACTATTCTGTTCTAATTTATCAAAAGTATTGCACGAATTGTTTTATTCAAAACTTGTAATCTTATCTTAGACAAAATAAAATAGCCATAATATATTTTAGTAAAACTTACAAAGAAAAAAATAAATTAGGCATACACAAATCTATTTTATGTTGCTAATATTTCTCAAATATTAGACGATTTTAACTCTTTTTATTTTGTTTCATGGTAAATTATAACTTATCTAGCTAGTCTTTTAAACTATTTCGGCTAGTTAAACCAATTAGGAAATCGGTTCAAGATCCCGTCTAATTTTCATGAGTTGCAATATGTTGTGATGCATAAATGCGCGTTATAATTTCAAAGTATTAGATATTTAAGATAGATAGTGCGATTTTGATATAAATATATTTTGTTAGGGCAATTTTCCAAATTTTCCCCCTGGCATTAAATAAATTTCAAATCAGGCATCAATATTGACTATGTAATTGTGTACGAGTGAGAAAACAAGCAACTAATAATTGTGGTGTATTATCTTTACTTTTGGTGATAACCAAGAAATTTAATAGTCAAATTGTTACTTACAGTTTCTTTACAAGATTATATCGATGTTTATCGTTAGGACGTTATTGTTTATCGCATAAAAATATTTTCGGCCAACTTAACTCAAATCCTAGCTCAGCCCTGGTGTGGGGTGGACCTTGAGATGTAGGTAATGGTGTGGATCGTACTTTCCATCCTCTAAGGTATTAATTGTTTTGTTATGGATTGTGAAGTTACAAAACTGTGTCATGTTATGTTTCTATTGCTTGGGCCTTTTATATTGGATTCGATTATGGCTTTAAAAATACATATGCGTCTAAAAAATTGCAGTTTTTTTGGCATATAGTTCATTTGGTGGTTAATGGAATTTGGGCCTTTTGTGGTTCATTTGGCACAGTATGTGTTTAGTTTACTAATTTTAGCGCGTTCTTACTAACGCGCTTTATGATTTTGATCGACATTTTGCATATGGATTATCCCATTGCATTTTTATCACTTTGCTTCACCGCTGTATGTAGAACATGTAGTGGTTGTGTGTTATGTATTAGAAAAATCTAAATTACATGTGTTTTGTCGAAGGTTCCATGTAATGGTAATTGTTAGTAGGTCTTTTGTAGTTATATACATGTGCAATATGTTTAACAGTTACGTACAGTGGCTTTTCTACAATACGTAAACCCGTATTTTATGATTCGCATCTAATGAAACATTTACACAAAGTGTAAAAACATGTAGGCTAGCCACCCCGGGGCAAAAAATATTGTTTGCAGGTTGCGTACCCCCCCCCCCCCCCCCCCCCCCCGGGTTTATGCAAGAAAGTTTTTTCACAAATTTTTTTTATGATGCCGTTTCATTATTCCCCCTAACAACACCTTTCTAAGTTTCATTATACAATTGCATATGGAATCTAAGGTTTGTGTTTCTTGCCGTAATTGGAGATGTCGATTTCGAAAAGGAAATTGCGGCTTTTTAATGTTCATCAGTAGATAAATTGGTTTGAGGGTCACTGGGTATGGGAACGTTATAGAAAGACCCGCGGTGATTTTGACAATTTGAGCCACTACAAAAGTTAATAAAAATGCAGGGAAATACAAAAAAATGGCACAAAAAATGAATAAATCAATACATCGTTCAATAAGAAACCATTTAATATATAAATATACAACCATCCTGTACATTAGATTAAGAAAAAACTCAAACTAAACAAACCTAAAAAGCCATCAAGGCAACCAAAAACTATTTACGAACCCCTTAGCTTCGTAAGAAACTCCATCTTCTCACATGTTCGAAGTTTTGTTTCCTTAATCATAATCATCAGTTGCGGTACCTTCTCCATGTCCCGCTTTTAAATATCTTTTAAAAAAGAAACACTCTGCAACACTGCAGCCGAACACATTAGCCTTTCAGGTTCCTTGATGAAAGATGCTCTCTTATTACAAACATCGGTCAAGTTAGAAAAAATATGCTTCAGGTCCTTTGTCAACTTTACATCCTCGGCATTCGACCTATCAATACAAGCTTCTGATCTTGTAACATGGCAGACTTGGCGGCTTCTGCAAGTTTAGTAAGACGCGCGAACCCAGCCATTGTGTAGTTTTTTCTTGAATGTGTGATGTATGTGTTATTGTGATTCTATTTAGGGTAGTTTGTTAAAATGTATGTCGTAGAAGAGATATGAGATATGAGATTAGGGCTCTCCTAGATGGCTGAAGAGAAGAGCACATGCTTGTGATGGCACTCCATTTGGTTTTATATCTTCCAGAATTCAACCATGCACTTAAGAAACCCAGAAAGTCTCATTCCTCTTATATTTATTTTTCCCACTTATATTACTTTTAAGTTATTTTCTAATTACGCATATTGCTAAACCTAAGTGTGGGAGGAAAATGAATTTGAAAAATAAGGCTCATTTTTATGGAACTTATATCTTTTGTTCGCCCTCGGCAATCTAATAAAAAATTTATTTATTTTTTATTTTTTTGTCACTTAGGCTAATATATTAGAATAAAACGTAGTAGTGAATAAATAAAGTTATTGAAACCAGAGATGTGTCCCGATTAATAAAGCAGATCCGACTTGGGATCGATGACATTACTTGCGCATTTATAACCATCCCAGTAAATATGTAAGGATTTCGAGCCTTTTATTACTAGCATATGTCTTTTATGCTTAATTTCTTTGATTATGAGTGTGCTAGTGATTTATGGATTCTAGAACTTGTGCTTGAAATCATTACGAGATCTCAGTGAGATCACGTTCGCATGATATAAGTATTTATATGCGATAAAGAGGCAACCATAGGATTTAAACCAAATTAGCCCATTACACTGATTAGTTAACCACCCAAATAAAACCCTCTGTAGCACTCATCTTTAGTACTAGATACCCGTAGTTAAAACTACAAAGCCATTATTTTTCGTTTCTTTTAGTCCACTAAAATAAAAATACAAAAATATATATCTTTTAGCCTAGCCTTAACCCATGTCAAAACTCTAAACGGTCGTTTGCTAGTTGCTCGGTATGGTTGGTTGGATTTTTATTAATGGTTTGTTCGTACTTTGTTATAAGTGTTGTGCCATTTTAACGAAGATGAAGATACGCGCCTTCGTGTTTTGTATTTTTTGTGGTGTATGCTTATTCTAAGTGTGGAAGAATTGTTAGTTGTGTGAATGTGAAGGGTAGATAAAAAATGATAAAAAAGTTATATGTATTGAAAATAATAGAAAAAAAGAGGAAGAAGGAGAAGAAAAAAAATGTGAAAAAAGTAAATAAAAAAAAAGTGATTAATGAATAAGAGTTGGTGTTTTGTTGTTTACTATCTATTGTGTATGTTTGTAAGGCGTATTGTTATATCATAATTGTACGAGTTGAATCGAGATGAGATTAAGATGTTCGATAAACTCATAGGTTTGTAGTATGATGTATTTAGCAACATGGGTTCTTGGACTTTTGACATCTATTTTTATATTAAAATCAATTTCAGTATATATTTTTCATGCCTTATCCCTACATATTTAACCATTAGCCTAACGTCATGACCCCAATAAAAGTCCTCTTTGATGCTTATACCCAGTGCTTACGCCACGTCGGTGCACTTTTGTTTCTTGTACAAGCTTATGGTAAATTAATGAATCATGTTTGAGCAATTGAGTGTGATTTCCCTTTTACACTCTATTACATCATATACGAGTGTTTGAGAGAATTATATTTTTCCTTATTTGTGAGGTGGTTAGTCATGATATCACAGCTCGAGAATCATTGGTATTGTCAAACATCTTTGTCACATATTAAAAATCTAATTTTTTTTCATAATTCTTTTTTTGATTTGTAAAGTTTATTTCTATCTTTATTTTTCCCCTATATTGCTTGAGGACAAGCAAACCCTTTAGTGTGGAGGGTGTTTGCGTTGTTTGCGCTTATTTATAATAAACCCCAAAATATTTTTGATATTTGCTAGAATTTTAATTTTTTTTTCCTTGTTTGTCATTTATGTATTTTCTTTTTAAATTTATTTTCTTAGATTTGATTAAGGGCAAGAAAAGTTTAAATGTGGGGGGATTTAATAACGCTCATTTCATACATATTTTTATATATGTTATCAGTGCTTTTATACTTATATTTATTGGTTAATTATATGAACTTTCGATACTTAATAGACTATATTTGCAATTGTAGGTTCATGTGACGCGTCGTGGAAGAAATCGAAAGAATACACGAAGATATGGAGTTTAAACGAATAAGTAAACTCAAACTCAAGGCTTCCCGACACCTGTACACTGTTTTGGCTATAACATGAGCATACGAGCTCCGATTGACTTGATTCAAGAGGCCACAGAAAAAGGAAAGAATTATATACGACTTTCATTTTTGTGTCAAAGGTTGAAAATGAACAAAGTACACCGCGCTTATTAAATTGTGTGGCGCACTTTGCACCAGCGGGAAAATTTAGTAACTACCCAAAGTACGACGCACTTTATAGAACGTGCTGCGTACTTTTGGGTCTGATTCAGCAGATAACAGTTATTTGAATCCCATTTACTCCATAACCGATCATTTACCATTCCGTTGGTCCCCAAGTGTTGGAAAACGTTAAATACACCTTATTTTGGCCAGGAGGAACAACACATTCAACTTAGAGAAGAGGAGGAGCGGTGAGGATCATAGGATCCAATAATCCAAAACCTACATACATCATACCGTAAGGGTTAGACGACGACACCAAATCTTTAATTCCTTTACTATATTAAACTTGTTACCAAACACACCATTTGGCAACTTGGTTGCTGATTTCCAAAGGGTTCATGATAGCCCCTCGGGTTATTTTAGAAGGTTCGGATATTGGTTGCTTAGGGGAGCAATTGGTTATTGGTTTGGTGTTTGTTACTAGTCGGGGTATTGGTTTTGGTGCTTGGTGGTTATAGTACTCGCATAAATGATTTGGTACTTTTCTTTACTCTATATAAAGATCATGATTCTTAATTTTATATGTTTGGGATGTTGGATTCTCATTTTATTATGACTTGTCCTTTGACTTATGAAATATATTTATAAATTCGATGATATGATGCTTGTGAAAACTAGTTTATCTCTTGGTTGATTATTGAAATTAAAGAAGACTGAAAGGGTCAATTACGTATGATGATATTGGAACATATATCGATAATGGTTCAATGCTATACTTGTAAGAATTGTATGGTAAAGTGATAAACAAGCAAGTAGAATATTGTTTAAGAACTTGTCTTATGTTGAAAAACAAATAAGTTCGGAATGCATATTTAATATAAATCGTGGTTAATGAATTGATATAAACATCATCTATAGGTCGAAAGGATTCAATGTGGTTATTGGTAGAAATACATGTTTATGTTAATTACCCGTTAATTGCAACTTCTATGTATTAACGTATAAGAGTCTAAGTATATGTTTGGTATTTTGCCTTGCTTTACACACGTTTGGCTAACTGATCTGTGACAATCAAATTTGATTTGTTACTTGATAAACATTATGTGAATTTCTACAAATCTCGTTGAATGACCTGGA
This sequence comes from Tanacetum coccineum, assembly GCA_026074375.1. Classification (NCBI taxonomy): domain Eukaryota; kingdom Viridiplantae; phylum Streptophyta; class Magnoliopsida; order Asterales; family Asteraceae; genus Tanacetum; species Tanacetum coccineum. The sequence goes on from BQNB010049877.1 coordinate 34,814, forward strand.
CTTACCTAGGCTATATTACACACGATAGGGTATACTTGCCCGTGATGTGTTTAGTTAAAACTGGTAATTCTAGCTTCATAATATTAAGACTTGTAAAACAGGCATCAATGGGTCAATTATGCTAAAAAGTCAACACAAAGGTTGAGTGAAATTCATAGGTTTGATATTAAATAGTTGAATACAAGTCATAGTGTAATAATTGTATAAACACAATTATTATAGAAAATGGTATTGTTATTATACACCCGTTATTAGTAATAATTGCAACGAATACAATTATCATAGTAACAGTGTATTACTACGTTATTGTCTTGTTTGGTCTGTTTGGTCTGATTTGGTCTTGTTCCTTGTCTGGTCTTGTCAGGTCTTGTCTGGTCTAAGCTCATGGCACACAAACTAACTAGTGTATATATATACCCAAAATGATGTGATATATATATAGAGATAATTGCCCTCGGTGTAGGTAATTGTCATATACCTATGAAATTCAAATATAATGTGTTTGGTTACCTATCCAGCTAACACAAACAGGATTCGTCAATCCCGATAGATCTATCCACAATATTTGCGTTCACTCGCAAGTGATTAATGGTCCATGATAATGAGGGACTTTTGGCATATAGTAACTTAGACATTAATTGTAATGGTATATCAGGATAGCATATAGTCTGGAAAAATACTTGTATTCGTAATTTGGAGAATGTATCCCCCTCACGGGTTTATGAAACATTAAAGAGAATAAAAAGTGAGGCTATGAACTCACTAAGTCTTTGAAAAGTAATCACATTGTTATGAGTATGTAATAAAGTTTGTAACAAGCATGTATCCCCCTCGTGGGTTTATAAAACATGTAAATAAGTAAAGGCGAGGTTATGAACTTCACTAAGTCTTTGAAAAGTAATCACATTGTTATAAGATAAACGAGTATGTAAAAGAGTTTGTAATAAGCATGTATCCCCCTCGCGGGTTTATAAAACATGTAAAATAAGTAAAGGCGAGGTTATGAACTTCACCTGATAGGTAGATGCAATAAATATTTCAGAATGAAAGCTGACGACCTTATCACAATCTTAACCGGGGAAGGTTGATATAGCAAAATGATAGTAAACAGCCACGTCACGCAACCTGAGTAAATATGTCAAGTCTTAGGAATATTGTATTCTAGAACTTTGGTTCTAAGAGTTTAATATTGTTATAAGTTTGATTGGAGAGTTTGGAATTATTGTATCACTGTTCGAGCCATCATAATTAAGAGGTCATTCAGTAAACGTTAAAGGAGCTATGACACTTTAAATCATAAACCCAATAACTCAGTCAAAACGTAATACCAAGATGAAACCTCTTAATATGAAGCTCCCTAGTATTGTGATATGATATAATCGGTTTTAAGTATGATTTTTAAAAGCACATCGATGATGAATTATATAATAGTTATAACATAATCGGTTTTAAGCGTTTTGTTTAATATCTGGAAATGATAAGCACGTCGATGCGTATAAATTATAGTTTTATGTCTTGGTAAGGTTTTTGACATATTTATACAATTTTTCAAAATGTTTATATTTTAGACCCTTGTCGAGAATTTGAAAATTGGCAAAATCCACCCTTAGAGTTTAACACTTTTACGAGTCTGGTCCTTTAGTTTAAATGTGTATACAAAATAAACCTTGCACTTTGGAAAGTGACATAATAGACCCCTATAGTTATAACTTTATACATATGGCAAAAATAGTCCTTTTAGTTTTAAGTTTCAGAAACTTACGATATATACCCCTTTGCATGGAATACTTTTGCAAAACAAGTCCAAAATGCCATGCAAGCTTATTTTAAGTTCCTAAATGATATTAGCAGGTTATATATTATTAATATTAGCTAAAATATAAAGATTTAATGCAACGCAAGTTTAAAATAACGATTCGTTAAGCTAGGAAGCAAAACGGGTCAAATTAGGGTTTCAAAACGTAAACGCGCGGGTTTTAAGTTCAAATTCCTTCTATAATCAATAAAGTGGTTATTTTAACATTAGTTAAGCATGCTAGGATTGATTATAACAACATTTAATCATTATGACATTTAGTTTTAAGAAAAACATAAAATTAGGGTTTCGGGTGTACGGTTTTGGGTCAAAATAGAAAATGAGCATGAATTGAGTTATGAAACTTTAACAAGAGTTTATTTAAGATCATATGAACATTACAAGAGTGTAGGAGCAGAAGTAGAACATCCAGAACCTGGGTTTGAGCATCAAGGAACAAAAATGGTGGAAACGGGTCGTTTCGGGTAGTATTTCCACTCGTACGCCTTGTATCTTGTTCTCGGAGCTTCAAATCTTCAAAGCTTCACTTGCTTACTTCTCTTAGATCTTATTAGAACTTATTGGATCAAAGGATTGCTGCCTTGAATGGGTTATAGAGGAGGAGGTAGGAGATGAGTTTAAATGAAGAGTTTAGGTCTCTATTTATACTTGAAATGATCTGGAGGCTAAGGTAAGCTTTGTAACCAGGAGAGGACATATAGGAGGTCTATAGGATTATGAGGAGAGGCTACTTGATGAGTTTCATGAGCTAGAAACTAGCTTTGATGTGTTGGTTACCCCTTGTGATGCCGCGACTAAGTAAAGAAGAAAAAGGAAACCATGTGCCAATTTTTGTACTATAAATGAAGAAGATATTTAGGAGAGGTGCTTGTTACCATCTTAGGATAGTGTGGTTCTTGTCATGGAGGTGCTTGTTTGCAAAAAGATTAGTTAAAATGGGTCAAAATGAAAGAAACTAAGTTTCGGGTACATTAGGGCTTATTTAGGGTTTTCAAGCTTGTAATTCGTGTAAATTTGATTAAGAATGATATGTTACTGATCCTAAGGTTTCTATTAAGGATTATAATCAAGGTTTGATAAGTGGTTTAGGTTAAAATGGGTAGAAAATGAGTACATGGGTCAAAAGTTCCAATTAGGGCATAATTAGGGTTTTCTAGGTTTATCTTTTGTATAATTGATGTAAAATGATGAAATGATGATGGAATATGATTGAGAATGTTGTAAATTAAGTTATTACAACTTATTTGAGTGTTGGTTTAGGTTTATGATAGATAAAAACCAGAAAACGGGTCATGGTTTAGTATTTAGTTTGGGTTAGGGTTTCTGACTTTTGAATTAGGGTTTTGAGTGTAAAAAGATGTATGAAAGCTTATGAATAGAATAATTAGGGTTTAAACATTGTATATTAAGTGTAGTTGCTTGCACAAGAGTAATGGTGAAGAAACTGGTGGTAAAACGGCTATTTTAGATGTCATGCTTAATGACTTGTATGTTGTGCTTTGAAAACTTGTACTTGACTTGGAGGGAGTTTATATTTCAAATGAGA
>BQNB010049878.1:0-41815 GCA_026074375.1 Tanacetum coccineum
AGCAATAAATGTATATCTATACTAAATTAGTTATTTATTAATAAAATTATTTTATCTTTTCAGTTAGTTACTATATACCAACAATTTCAATCACGAAACGATTTGAAATAAGTTTAAGGCAAAAGAAATAGAGGTTAATGTACTCGTATCGGTAAGGTCGAATGTGATAAGACCTTGACTCTTTATTAAGATTGAGGTGCTTACTATGCGTTAAATCCAATGTTATAAATAGTCTGGGCGTGGCGTAGCGGCATACGTAAGCCTCAAGCTTTAGTGTAAGGTGTGACGACATTGCGTTTTTAAGGCGGCAAAAATTATTTATAAATTTATAGATTTTTATCATATTTTATAATTATATGATTGGTAAATATTATTAAATTCAAGTCTCAATCTAAAATATTAGTAAATTCAAGTCTAAATCTCAAATTTAAAAAAAATATCCAAAACACTTTAAAAAAACTCGTCACGCTTTGTGCCTTTACCCGCATTTTTACGCTCAACTCGCTCAACGCCTAGAGTCGATGTCTTGATCTATTTTGTAATGTAGACGTCTCGCCTCACGCTTTGATGCCGCCTTAACGACGCCGTGACACGCCTTTTAAAACAATAGTTAATTCCATGTAATAAGGCTATCTTCACTTCAACTATTCTTCATCACAAGTCCCCCCACCTATCATTTACTTATGAGAGTTGCCCATTTGACTTGTTAGCAAAAGAATTTTATTACGTATAAACACACTAAAACGTAAAAAGAGAGAAAAAAAACACATCAAAACTTCATATGTACGACATATTATTTATCTGCATAATTTATTTGATTATGTGAATTATCTATTATGTAGTATAGGATAGGATCTTATAGACTACTAGTTTTATAGCCCGCTTAAATGGGCAGACTAGTTTAATGATAGAACATGTTGAAGAATGAAAAAAATTAAACGAGTAAAATATATTTAATCATGAATAAATAAAAACCTTTTGACATGCTCAACTTAAAGATATGTTCATCCCTCGAGGATTATCTTAATTAAGCTAAATAAAAACTTCATGTCATCAAATGATTTCCAGAAAAGTGTTTGCATTAATTCCTCCATTTGTCATGCATTCAGCACTTGCACATGTACTTTTGTATTACTATGTCTCTAACAGAATTAATATACTAGTCTCATTTTTCATAAATACGAGGCATTCTGACCCGTGCGATGCACACGAGTTATGTCTAATTCTTGCTTGTGTAATGTTTTTGTGAAATGTTGATTGCGTTTGGATAAAGTATGCTAACTTAGAAAACATAGTATGCTAGGTTATATACATAGGCAAAAGAAGACATGGAAATAATTTATTAAAATAACATTTCAGTTAAGATGTCACTACCTAGATATGGAGGTGGTAATAGAACATACATTAAGCTGATTAAGTCGTTAAAAATATAGCACTGCAGAGTCCGGTTACGATTGCAGAATAGGTCTTTAAACATTTAAACCAATAAAAATCAGCAAGAAGAGTGAAGCTAGCATAAGCCTGTTAAACCTGCGAAAAGAACAAACAACATTTGTGGTTCCTTAATCTGAATGGATCTTTGCAGCCTATAAAGGATGATAGCCAAGATGTATAAATACAACTGACTATGTAGAAACACTGATCTTGAATACTATATGTTGATGCGGAATCTCAACACAAGTACTAAGAAAAACAATGTATAACTAAATAACAACTTCTATTAATCTGCTTTGAACTATTATAGATTACTAACTATTTTAGATATGATCTTGCTATGAGATATCTTGAGGACGTGCCTCTAACTATGCCCAAGGGGATCCTTTTATAAACTAATGATAAACCCTAACAGAACAGGCTTACAAAACGCATACTTATCTTTTCCTAAGATATCTCATACATATCTCTTAAACGGTACTAACTATTTTCTAACTAACGGTACTAACTAATCGATAAGTACTTACATTTTGTACTGTCGGTACTAACTATAACTAACAGTACTAACTATTTATACTGTCGGTACTAACTTACTAAAACATAAATCCTAACAGATTCTACCTTCTAATCTATTTCCGGTAGTGGGTAACCGTCTTTAGGGCATGCCTTGTTCAGGTCTTTGAAATCCACGTACATTCTCTAGCTGTCATCATGTTTTTTTACCATTACTGGGTTCAAAAACCAACTGTGATAATGGACTTCTTTCATTATGCCGGCGTCTACCATTTTTCCCACCCCCTATTGTATTGCTTTGTTTCTTTTTGGTGCCTGACCTCTTTTCTTTTGTCTGACTGGTGAGCATCCTTCAAGCATGTTTAGTCTGTGTTCCGCTATGTGTCGCAGAACTCCTGTCATATCCACTGGTTTCCAAGCAAATATGTCAAGGTTGCGTCTGAGTAAGTCGCATAATGCCTTCCGTCCTTCCTCTGTTAGAGTGGAGCCTATTGCAATTGTTTGCTCTGGGTATTCTGGGTGAATTTCCACCTTGATTCTTTCTTCCGCTGCCTAAATGACGTTGGAAGTCTGTGTTTTTGGTCCGGAGACCATCATGCATTCGAGTGGGATTATCCTGCTGCTCCGCAGAGTGAGTATCCCTCCTGGTACCGGGAATCTTAGCATTCCGTCAATTGTTAATGGGACTGCTTGAATTTTCCTCACAACTAGTCTTCCTATGATCCCATTGTACGGAGATGGTGATCTTACCACCACGAAGTTCATCCATGTGGAGGTTGAATGCTCCGCATCCCCTATTTTTACTGGCAGAAATATTTGTCCCATTGTCCATATAAATTCTCCACTGAAACCAATGAGGGGTGCGGTAGCCAGAACCATTCGGTTTTTTACTTTCGGACGGAGCCTATTGAAGCAATGTTCATACAATATTTCGGAAGCCGATCCTCCACCCACATATATGTGGTGTATGAAGTGGCCTCCTATCTCTGCCTCAATGATCATAGGGCCTTCCGTTTCATCCTCCTCCCCTAAAGGCGAGAACAAAATCTCCGGATCGGGGGAGAAAATTTGTGTAATCCTTTTCCTGGCCACCCTCTACCATGGTTGGACCATTAGAATTGCCATAGCTTTGTCATTTCCAGACGTTTCCCCTTTTTTTTCCGTTTTGGCTGGTCCTTTCCGCTTCCTTGCTTAAGCTCCTTGATTACGTGCGATAGTTTTTCCGGCTTTGATCAATTCCTCAATTTGTCTTTTTAAGTGAATGCACTCATCAGTATTATGTCTCACTTCCCTATGAAATTCACAGAATTTGTTGTTGTTTCTTTTTTCCACGGGAGTTGTCAATGGCGGCGGAGCCTTGAATTTGCCTTTGTCTAGAGCCAAAATTTCTTTTGGGGATTTTGTGAGGAGTGTGAACTTGTCACATCTTCGCTCTGATCTCTGCTGATCCCTAAAATCTCCCCTTATGTCAAAATTTTGCTTTCTTCCGGCTTCCTGTTGCTTCCATGTCGGAAGTGTTTTCTTCTGTGCTTGATTGGAAGCTGCCACCTCTCCCCTAAGGAACGTTGTGGTTACCCTTATCATTTCATCCATTGAATTTGGGATATTGTCGTGCAAATGCTTAATGAGCTCGGGGTTGGTGATTTCGTGCATGAATCCAGAGATTCTCATGCATTCTGGGGCTCCCTTAACATGCCTGCTCTCAGCTTTAAATCTTTGCACGAAATCTTCCGTAGATTCCCCTTCTCTCTGTTTGATGTGGTTAATTTCTACCGGATCCTTGATACACTTCTTTTGTTGAAGGAAATTCGCTAGGAATGCCTTTTTCAACTCGTCATAGATGTCTATAGATTCTAGAGGTAGGTCGTCAAACCATACCCTAGAGGACCCAGTGAGTGTGGAGTTGAACATGTGGCACCATGTCGGCATTGCCCAATGCTCCACCTTCGCAGATGCTTGAAATATTTTTTAGTGATCGTCTGGATCATCACTTTCGTCGTATGTTTTGACATTATTTGGCATCCGAGTCTTTTTTGGAAGGTTAAAGTAGCGGATGCGGGACTTGAAGGGAACTATTTCCTCACCTACCTATGGTTGTGATAGGTCGTCATCCTCCATGCTTGACCTTTACTTTTTTGATTTTGACTTCCAGTGTCCCCCACCGCTATCTTCACTTTCGAAGAGAATTTTTGTCCTCCGTGAACATGTTCTTTCATGGTGACGTTTTCTGAGGATGGATTCGTTCTTTCCGAGCGGTAGCTTTGGTAACGGCTTTCCAAGTGTGCGGACACACTCTTTCCTTTATCTCCCAACCTATTGAATACTCCTCTGTCTCTTCTTCCTTTTCCTTTCGGCTTGTGCCTCGGCGACTCTGACCTATCACGTCTTATCCTGGAAAAGACGCTAGCACGTTCGGGGCTTTCGGACAAACTACGGGAGCGTCCGGACCTTCGTCATCTCCGGTGCTCCCCTCTTACATTTGGTGTTCTAGATTCAGAGTGTTGTGACACCTCCCGGACCTTTGAGTTCGTTCCCGAACATCCTTCAAAGTTAAGACGAGCTTTCACTTCTTTTAATTTTTCCTGCTGCACCTTTTCTTGGTGCACTTTTTCAGCTATTATTGGTAACAACTACTGATAATGCTTGTCATAGTACTCTCAAAGGGCTACGTCAGACGCATGCCTATCTGAGTTTTTTGAAGTTTGCTCCTTCTATTTTCCCACTGTGTTTCGCACGGCGGACATGGGTGGGATGAGATTGAGCTATGCTTCCTCGCTCATGGTAAGTATTTTAAGAAACGAAGTTGTGTACTGGTTCACAGATGCCGCCAACTTGTTAGTACAAAATACGTAACAAGGTACGAGGTGGGTTTAGATCGCTTGTTGGGTCGGACCTTCAAGCCCTCCACAGGCTAGATCTTGTACTAAACAAAGTGATTGAGATGATTTCCTGCATAAATGAAAGTAAACCGTTAGCCTTACCGTGGGGACGGACCCCACGATTAGACTCCGACGTGAGAGTAAGACATCATGTTGTCAGAAGTAAGTGTGTGTATTTGGAGGAGTGAGAAAATTATACCTTTTGGTGTGTCAGAAGACTCTTTTTATAGGGGAGTCTAGTACTAGGGTTTCCTTGTATTTCGCCTATAATTGTAGTGGCCAGAGTGGGGCCCTTGTCGGGCAAGGGCCCGCCGTTATCATGGCTGCGGACGCGGGATTACCTTTCGTGGTCGTTAGTTGATCAATGGATAGCTTGCGGAAGAGACCTGTAGCCGATCCGCGTCCATCTAGCTGTATTCGGGCCGTAGCCAATATGGTTTTGGGCTTAGCTCTAGCCCGTTACGCTTATTATTTATTTAGTTGGCCCGGGGCCCAAATGTAATGGTACGGACTAGGCCCAAAAGCCTGTCGTACCCATTATACATCATCAAGTCCCCCTAGTCTAGTATTGTAACTGCGTGCGGCGTTGTGCTGCATGGGGTAAATATTGCTAGACTTTGTTCCTTTAGTACCGCACATCTTCCTTCTTCCGCGACTGTTAGCTTCTCCGCGACTGTTCCTTAAATGGTTAGGTAGGGTTTGGGTGACGTGTAATTACCCAGACCTTTCATTTTCTGACTGACATGACTTGAAGTCAGTTACCTAACTTTCATCACATTTGCCCTCTTTGAATCCTATCCGTTGGCTGACTTAGTGGATTACACGTGTCCTCATCTTGCTACTTCTTGCATTTACTATGCCAAGGGTATAAATACCCCTTTGATTTTTGCTGTTTTCTTTTTCTTCTTCTCCACTATTATCGCCATTGTTGAAAAACATTCAAGCTTTTTACTCACTTTCCTACGCTCGTAACCACTTGAAGATTCGTGTAGACTATCAGGTTAGGCTTTAATTCTTCCTTCCGACCATGAGTTCTATTGATGACATTAAATCCATCCTAACCCAATCCGGTTTAGATGAACTGTGTGAAAAGTTTCATATTCCTCCCACTGTTCACTCTGAATTACCTGGCCATAATAGTAGGATCCGCAATAGTCCCACTGGCAAGATTGGTGTTTATACTAGGTTTTTGATTTTGTTAATTACCGGATCCCCCTTTCTCAGTTTTTTATATATATACTTGGATACGCTCAAATCAATTTGTCTCAGTTGTCTGTTATTGCGGCCGCTAAGGTTTCTCATTTTGAGATCTTGTGCCGCGTCCATGGTTTTGTTCCAACCGTGGGTAATTTTCGTAGGTTTTATATTAGTTCGAAAAATAAAGGTTGGATGTCCTTTAGTAAACGTTTCGAGAATGCCTCAGTTTGCTACACCAGACCTTTAGATTCGTTAAAACATTGGAATGACCATTTCTTCTGGGTTGATGCCTCCGTTTTCCCCTTGCTGTCCTATGGCATAACAATAAAACTTTGAGGAAAGATCCCCATCCCACACCTGATGAATTTGATGCGAACGTGTGTGATTACCTTGCCGATAATCCTACTCCGTTGAGGAAGCTTCCGGAACCCTTCTTATGCTTTGTTGACATAATTCGGTATTATGAGTTGGATGAAAACGGTTATCCGACCTTCTGGGCTAATGATGATGAGGGTGGGTGTTGTTTGCTTGCGTCCTTTGGTTTGTTTTCTTTTTACCGTATCTGACTTGTTTTATTGTATGCATAGATGGATTTGTTTGCTTTTATCAATCATGCGAATCCTACTAAAGTGCAAATAGGGGAACGAGAGGTTGGAGATGGAGAGGTTCCATTGCTTTAGTTAACCAGGATTCGCGTTGTTCCGCTTGCTGGTGTGAATGATCAGGGAAATGCCAATGTTCAGGGTGCTGGTAATGATAATGTGAATGAGGAAGGTGGTGATGTTGCGATAGTGGATCAGACTGAGCAGAGTGACCATATTGTTTAGATTAGAGGGATTGATATCGTGGCAGGTGATAAGGCTCAAGCTATTGTTGCTGACAAGCCAAAGAAAGTTAGAAAGAAGAGGAAGGCTGCTGATGATGCTGGTGGTTCTGGCCATCCTCCTAAAAAATTAAGGGAAGATCATGGTGCTTCTGGGGATGTTGGTGCTAGTACTGCTGGAAAATCCCTTGTTGCTCTTCAAGGTCTGCTTGATAGCAGTACATTAGCCGTGGAGGTTAGTGTTACGGTGGCAGCTACCATACCCTTTGTTACTTCTTATGTGACCCTTACGCCGGAGCGTGAGGGAGGTGGCAACACAGACTCTGTTACTGGGCCCAATCTACGTACTCAGCATGCAACAGAGAGGTATGTAGTTATCTCAGACTCTTCTCACCATTCTAGTACCAATGCTGCAGATGATGAAGTTAAGTATGTTATTAGGGTCATCCGTGCCACCCCCTCCTGTGCTAATTGCGGCTGTCGCCACTACTATTATTGTTGATGCCACTTCCACTCCGACACCTAGGGCAGGCACCGAGCCAGCTCCTCATAGTATTTTTAGAGATTTCGCCTCTACAAGCGAGGCCAACCAAGATGTTGCAGGTCCTTCCCACCCCGTCGGTACAGAGCTTTCCGCGGATTTATTTTTTGAAGATCATTTCAAAGCACAAACAAAAAGTGCGATAAAATGCGGCCATATTGGAACCCCAAATGCGAAATCAACATGAGCTACAAATATGACAGTTTAGTCGGTGTTGATTACCTGATATTATTTGTGATTAACCATGTTTATTTTGACACAAATTTTCGATTGAATTACGAAGTTTTACGGTTTCATTTTTTCTTGTTTATAGTTACCGAATATTATGTGTTTTGTATTAACCCAGCCCGATTCTACTAAAAGTTTCATGGCAAATGTTTAACCGTCACTTCCTTAAAAAAGTTTTTAAAGCAGAATGTGAACTATAATCAAAAGTAAGTTGCGTTGATTCATAGATTTTGTTATTCGTTAATACACTTTGGTTGATTCATAGATTTCGTCGCAATAATCAAAACTAAGTTGCGTTGAAGTTCAACATGATTCATCCAGTGAAAACAAGACGCGTCTTTTGGAATAAAGAGTAAATGTGAACTATATGTGTTACGCCTGGGCCCGAGCCCATTGTAGAACCGCGACCCAAGAGAACCACATCCAAGCCCGTATGGCATAAGGATTATGTCATAATAACTATCTTTATTTATTATGTTTGAGTCTTAATAGGAAAGTGTCGTTATCATAGGAAAAGTCTTGTATTTGACTTTGACTGGTCTTGTATTTGACTTTGACTGTATTCAGTATAAATATATCGAACCATTCATGAATGAAATAATCAATCAAGTTTAGATCAATAATTCTCTCATTCTTCTCTCTATTTTCTTAAGGAGCTCGCACATGCCTAAAGTGGTGCTACTATCCGATATAACCCCTAAAAGAGTCGTATCAATTGGTGCTTCTCTCGTTGAGAGGGCTTCTGATTTTGGGTTCCAAAAAAATTTAATGTTCATCGGTATTGTTCATCAGAAAAAAATTATTGTTCTTCGATTATTGTTCGCTGTATTATTGTTCATGGCATCGGGCGGCAGCAATCGGGACGCGAAATACACACTATCTAAGCTCTCGCAAATGGGTACGGTGGCTGAATATCAGAGTGAGTTTGAGATACTTATAAATCGAGTAACAGGGATCTCTATAAAGTTACTTAAATCATTTTATATCTCTGGAATTAAACCAACTTTACTATGTGCACTCTTATGGTCAAACCCCATAACTTTAGATGAACCTTTTTCCTTAGCCCGTGCAACGGAAGCACGCTTCATGGGCCTACAACTTTTGGAGTTGTTGAGGTCGAATCTTACAACTTTGGGAGAAGCCTTCTTTAGAGCCCGTATCATTGAGGCCCGTTTTTAGGACGAGCGGTTCACCACAGCTATCGCCAAACCAAACGACCTAAACACAGGGGTACAGGTTCAAGATCTAGAGGAAACAATTCGCCATAAGCCGAACAAGGTAGAAGCTGTCAAAACAAGTATGATTGCTACTTCTGAAGAACATGAGCATCAAGAAAACCAAGATAACCAGAATGAAATTTTTGAAGAAAAAGATGACGTCAAACCACCAATTTCCGCCGACACTTTTGGCAGCAATGCTGGTAATGATTCAGAAACTTCAGGTCCGAAGACACCTACAAAGGAAGTAGTGGAAAACAATAATGGTTTTGCACTCACTTTTTTGGTTGGATACGGAAGTCCGCGAGCTCTTCAACTATGGAAAAAAATTGTTATCGAGGATGTTCTCGTGCTCTTGGATAGTGGGGGTGCCCATAATTTTGCTCAACCGAATACGGGTACCGAAATTGAGGTGGTGGCCGGATTTCTGGAGGAGTTTCAAGATGGAGATATGCTTGATGCATTGTCAAGAGTTGTGGAGCAGAATAGTTCAGGAAATTGGAAGGAGTTAGATAATGAATCAAAAGATATGAAAGTGGAGAGAGATGCTGAACGGGAAGGAGAACCAACTATCTTGGCAACATTTGGCAGCGATCGGGGTACAACAATTTGGGACCCCAGAATCAAGATTTTTTAGACGACACCTTGAGGGCAAGGTGGTTTCGAAGGAGTGGAGAGTGTTACGCCTGGGCCCAAGCCCATTGCAGAACCACGACCCAAGAGAACCACATCCAAGCTCGTATATCATAAGTATTATGTCATAATAACTATCTTTATTTTTTATGTTTGAGTCTTAATAGGAAAGTGTCGATATCTTAGGAAATTGTCGTTATCATAGGAAAAGTCTTGTATTTGACTTTGGTTGGTCTTGTATTTGACTTTGACTGTATTCGGTATAAATATATCAAACCATTCATGAATGAAATAATCAAGTTTAAGATCAATAATTCTCTCATTCTTCTCTCTATTTTCTTAAGGAGCTCGCACACGCTTGAAGTGGTGCTACTATCCGATATAACCCCTAACATGGTCGTATCAATATGTTAGGAATACTTATTTTTATGAATTTACATCTTTATGGTTTATATACATATTTCTAAATGTGGTTTACTAGATAAGAGTGTGGTTAATGTGAGAGATTTGTTAAAATTGTTAAGATAGGAACTAAACTACACTGTTGGATCTATTAGTTGGTATAAATAGAGGTTCAAGGGTGTTTTAGTACATTCTTTTTTTGCCATCTATTAGTTGGTATTAAATGAGATTAATATTAAATAAGTGGCATTATGATCATTAAATATCACTATTTATAAGTTTAAACATTTTATTCTTTGATACACAGTTATAAGTGAGAAAAATTAAATCGAATTCAAGGGTATTTTGGCACATTTTATTTTCACCAGCCAATTTTATTTATATAAGTGATACAATAAAATATAACTGATACAAGTGGTACAACAACGACACCAGCCCACCATGTATCCGGTGTATGGTGGTTTTGTGCATTACATACCACGATGTATCCGGTGTACCGGTGACACGAGATACTCAATACACGAGCACCGGCATGTACCGACGACGTCAGAATTTTCCAGCGAGTTTTTGTGAGGAGTGGTGGCTATAACTTTTTTGTATGTGGGTGTTATCATTATGAAAGGGAAGAGAGGAGCATTTATGGTTAGTCAAAATAAAAAAAATGATAGGGTGAAGAGGAGTATTTATGGTTAGTCAAAATAAAAAAGTGCAGAATACCTATAGTACCATTTTTTGTGTATAATTAAATTTCAGTTTTTTAAAACAAGTAATTTTACTTGTCAACCATTGATTAGATTATCATTTTTACAGTTTTAAAAAGGTTCTCATTTAATTTAAATTATATCTATACTACATATAAAGCATTTTGCCCCAAAACTTAAAAACTTAAAACATAAAAAATTAATGCTTGAAACGTATTTATACTACATTTTCGGAAATAAATACACTATTAATTATGATTACACTCTAATTGATAACAAATTGATAATTATTATAATAGGTATAATTGTTTGATTGACACTAATTGATTGTCACAAGGGTTTTTCAATACCCTATATAATGCGATTCTTTTGGTTATTCATTTATCATTTCATTCGGTTTGCTCTCATGGATTCGCAGAATGACGTTGAGGTTGGTTTTACATCTTCATGAAGCAACTATTCATGAAACTCATATATAATGCGATTCTTTTTGTTTATGCTTTATGTTTTGGTATTTTGTTCTAGAAACTCTATAAACCATAGTGTTTTGGTAACTTATGATGTAACAATTTCAATTTATTAATACGTCTTTACATCTATTACAGCTTCATCCCACTCCTAATATTGTGTTTCCATACGTTGTTTTTGTAGATCCAAGTTGTGATCACATTCTTGATACCTTTTCCGCTCATCCTCTGCCATAGCCGGAATATTCAGTCGTCGATGCAATTTTCGTTTTGGTGTCCGGAATATTGTATTTTTTAAGTTTATTTTCTAAGTTTTCTTGTAAAGTTTATATACATTTCTTTATATAAATTGTTGTTGTAAGGTTTTTGTAAATTGAATGATCATTCTTTCTTAATTAGCATTCATCATGTTATTCTGATAAAATATTGAGAACTTATACTCCGTATGAATTAACTTGGTGAGTAAGTAGTTTTAGACTCACATGTGCCATGTCATTTTGACATTAGTGGTACTAATGGAAGTTGGACATACGTAATATTTGTGCGTGTGTGCAAACTATAAATTGAATTATATAGTTTATTTTTTGTTGGTAATTTTATAATTCAATTCTTGAAAGTGAAAACTGGATGTGAAAACTTAATGTATTTTAGGAAGGGTTTACAATGTCAAAACTTAATCACACTGTCAAAACTTAATCGCATATAAAAACTGATTGATTGACACAAAATGTTTTGAACATTAAATGTTTGTAGCAACTTTGACATATTCAAGTGGCAGATTTGAATGAAAACTGAATGTGAAAACTTAATGTATTTTAGGAAGGGTTTACAATGTTAAAACTTAATCGCATATGAAAACGGAATGTATACTAATTGATTGACACAAAATGTTTTGAACATTAAATGTTTGTAACAACTTTGACATATTCAAGTGGCAAGTTTGAATGCATTAAATAACCACATTTAATTTGGTCATGTAACCATTAATTCCTACAATTATGGAGGCTAATTATGGAAGAGATTAATGAGCCCATTAATCTCTCATAATTTCCATTGACTAGAGTTTGAGTAAATCTCCTATTAATAGGGATCACCGTTTGCAATTACATTTTGATATTTTCACGTTCTATTTTGAACTTTACACGAAACACTTACCACAATATCGCATATCGTTAATTGGCTGCCGATATAAATGTTGCCTTTTTTCTTTAGTTGAATTATCGCATGTTACATCCATTTGCAATTATATTTTGATCTTTTCACGTTCTATTTTAAATGTTACACGAAACACTTACCACAATATCGTATATCGTTAATTATCTGCCGCTAGAAATTTCCGCCGCTATGCGCGGGTACTCGTCTAGTTAGATAAAATAGATGTTTGTAGTGGAGTAAATGTTATCTCTTGCAATTAATGTGAAACATATTTAAAGGCATTTACTCATCGAATTGAACTTAGGGCATCCACAATGGTGAACCTATTAAAAGGTTTATAAAAGTGCCACATCATCTAATATCATTAATTCATAAAACATTTCATATTATGAACCTATTCCCACTATGAATAAAGCTTTTTGAGGTTTATATTTTTAGGAATTTCACAATCACTATTTAAATGTCATTAACTATTTAGCATATAAAAAAATAAAAAAATGATGATAAATATTTCTTGAACCTCTTCATAATCCTAGACCTGTTCATGTCACCTAAGCATGAAATGGTTTGTCACTATAGAGCAAAAATTCTTAAACCTCTTCAAAAAGTTTTAGACCTATTTATAAACCACTATTGTGGATACTCTTAGGTTTGTGTTTAAGTTATAGAGGAGATCACTTCAATTGTCATTCAACTAAAATTATTATTTTGCAAACAATCTGTGACAAATTCTTTTATTATTTCTAATAAAAAATTTAAATGTTGTAAAACTTTGTTGTGTAAATATTGGTTAAACTGTATGAGATTTGCTATACAATGCCCACCAGACAATGTTTAAGCAACAATTAATATGAATATAAAAGGAAACTTGGATTTATTAATTTAAAAATGACATGTATTTAAGGTAATTTTTATGTTTATTTTTTGTGTATTAAATACATAGCTACTCAAATATGAAAAGAACATATTATTTAATGTGGCTTATGCATTGTCCAATGAGCATTGTATAGCAAATCCCAAAATGTATTACTTATCTTTGCTTTAAACCATGGTTGTTAAGATCCCGATCTTGATCTTAGGATCTTACGATTTTACGATACTGCAAAGCAAAAACGATCCGGATCCTACATAGGATCTTTGCATGCTTAAGATCTTATAGGATCCCGATCTTGACCACATGATCTTAGGATCTACTCCGACCCGATCTTAATTTTCTCGAACCACAAACTAAAAAACTACACAATTTTGGGTTGTGTGTCGTAGAATTTAAAAAACAACATGTTAATCTTCTTAAACATTTCATAATCATAATTAAGGACAACATTTCAATGAAACATTCATAAAATTTTATGTTTATGATATATAATAATTTTTAGTTTTGCATAATATTACAAAGACTATTAAGACAATGACATGATAGTAGGATCTTACGATCCCGATCCGACTTTACGATCTCGATCTTGCAAAGACCGATCATGGAGGATCTCGATCTTGAAAAAATTTGCTTAAGCTATGTAAATCAACATAGTATACATGGAGAGTCTACTATAACTTATAGCATCTCTAATGGGGTGGTTTTTAAAAGACTTTTTACTATTTAGAAAAGTTATTAATATGTTTTCTAGCATTGGAGGAAAGACTTGCTTAATGACTTTTTAACAATGACTTCTAAAGTAGAAAGCGTTTGACACAAAAAAGTAAAAAACTATTGCACAAAATGAACTAAACATTATTTGTGAAACAAAATATACAATAAAAAACTCATACATCAAATGCATCAAGTATAAAGTTTAAATGCAAAAAGTTATTTATGGTTTTTGGCACATTTTAAAAGGAACAAGCTCATAATTTAAAATGTGAATAACGCGCTGGTTTAGGGAGGTGGAAAGACAGTAGGACACGCATGGTGGCCGCGACAGTGGTGGTGAGGAAAAGATGACACGGTTTTTCAACATTGGGTGTTAGCGACGATGACCTCATGGATTGAAGTAGCTTTACGTAATGTACATTATTTTTTGGGTTAATTTTATATATTCTCAATCTAAACACTTAAATGTTATATTTACCCAACCAAAATTTATAAAGGCAATTATATATATCTTCTTATTAAATTTGGAAATTTCATATAAATCTACCTTATGCATTCAATGATTACACTTTGGGTATATATGTAGAGTGGTATATGAAGTTAATAACATTATACATTCAATGGTTGCATTTTAAGTATATACTACTAGTATGTAATTAATCATTAAAGTAAGGCGATATATAAAATTAATCTAATTTATAATGTCATATATACTCAATTTAAATACAAAAATTGTTATATCTATCATTTTATTAGTAAATCAATTAAAACTTTATTTATATTATTAAGTACTCGTAATACCCTTCATACAAACATATATCCGTAACTGAAACCCTAATAATGGACACATATTAATTTAGTAATATGTTTTAAAACATTAAAAGCACTGTTGTCTTATGCAAACCTTATATTTTACATAGTAAAATAACGCAAAGTGAGAATTTTCGTATTTCAAATAAAGGATTGTTTTCTTAATAGGAAACATTCTCTCAGTTATTATTTATTTTTCTTAATATGTTTTATTAAAAAGCCTAAATTATTCCTTATTTGACGTAATTGTTTAAAAATTCGTTTTTAAAATTTTTTTTTCTGAAAAATAAGTGTGTCAAAAATTGAAAGATAAAAAGCTATGAGAAAGCGGGGTTAACTTATTATTTTATAGGGTGTAATTTGAAACTAACTAAAAAACACAATTATCCCCTTTCTTTCCCAAAACTCGTTAAAAAACCAAAATCCAATATTACAATCACATAGATTCTCAATATTTTTTACAACTCATTCAATTCAGCAGTATAAACTGATTGTTGAAAGAATAAGATACGATCCTTAATTTGGTAAGATTTTGGGTTTCATGTCTAATTTTCTACTTCTACTTCAATAATTTTAATGTTTTCGATTCTATTAATTGCTTTACTGGCACACACTTAATTTTCCAAATTATTTTTCTTATAGTGGCAATTTGTGTATTGTTATTGTTTATAGGAATGAAAAAAATTCAGAGATAAGGATACATGCTTGTTAATTTTTGATCTAATAGTGAATGAATGTTTTTGTTTTGTTATTGTCGAGTTTTGAACGTACAATATATGAGTGAATTTATGAAGTAGAGTTTAATCCGAATAAAGGTTGGATTTTAATTATTGATTATGAACTGATGACACAGTTATGGAATGTAGTTCTCTTGAGTTTTAGTGATAGATTTTGATGGTTTATTGCAATTAAAGTGTTAAATTGTTACATAATTAAATTTGACGTATAATAACCCCAAAAATGTGTTGTTTAGAAGTCTTTTTGGATTAAGGAAATTGTAAAGGTCGATAATATTATGATGCAGGAGTGTGGTTATGGTTGAATTAGTTTTAGGTCGAATAGATTGTATGACTTGCTATATACAAGCTCACAATTTTTGTTTCAGGTGTGTTTTAGGGGTGCTTTAGCAAAAGGACTTAATATCATATTATACCCATGACTTACAAGCTGTTGTTGGTAAGGATAGTGGTAAGGTTAGAAGTCTTATTATTAATTGGGTCATGGCCGTAACCGGGACTGTAATATTTTCCGCCATGATAAAATCGGATTTGGAAGTGTCAAAATTTGGCAGGTTGGTTGACCATTTAAAAATGACTTCTTTTGGCTATGGTAAAAAGCGTTGGGTTGTATCGTGTTAAGTGGAAATTTTTGTTTATGAGCTGCATACCCATGTCAATCTAGACTTATTTCTTTTTTCACCTCCACTTATGTTGCACCAGTTATTAATTAATCTATAAATCTCTCTTTTGTTAATACTCAGGAAGATGTCAGAAAAGCCATAGGCGGTGGAAAAGTCATATGGGTCAGTAATATTGTAGAAGTTAATCAGAAGTGAGCGTTGTTAGTGAGGTGGTGGTTGAGGTTGCGATGGTGAAAGTGAAGGATGGTTGTTGATTGCTAATTCTCCTGGATATTTGTTATTGTGTTTTAGGTTTGCAACCCTTAGGAAAAGGGTTTGGGCTATCTGAATTAGAGGTATGATTTCAGATTCTAATGTGAACTAATTTTCCCCTTATACAGTAGTATTAGCTTTATTGAAGTGGGTTCGTAGTTGATTAAAGGGTTTTTTAACTGTTTTTTGGTGTTGTTGCTTTTAGGACATATGAGGTGACTTCGTAATTGTTTGCCTCTGTTGTAACAGTCTTTTTTCTTTTTTTGCCGATGTAATTACTTTATTAATGCTCTCTTGCAGGACGATGATAATGCTGGAAGACATAGACTTGCCACATGACACGCAGAGACAATAAACTTGCTCAAAACCAGCTGCCATTATGTCCATCTGCTCATCAGTCGGATAGGGTAGTGCAGAACGAGCAAGGAACGGGATGTGAATAGAAACCAGACAACTCAGTCTCTTGCAGTAAATATGGTAAACATTAGGTCTGCTTTTAATAACTCATGTTTCATCGCACCATGTTGAGTTTATTTTAAGATCAACCAACAATGAGTTTGCAAGGATTAGTGAGGTAAACGTCATGTGAGATAAGCCCTTGAAATTTTTTAAAACTATGTCGAATTCGTAATTCAACCATATTCTATGATTAATCTGAGGAGCCCACAAAATGTATCCACATGAGGGCACTAAGCTTTGCGTTCAACGATGGTCATGTGGTTCAATGTAAAATCTGTTGTGAGTTAAATATGGGAAATATGTGCAACTATTGGCTGTGCCATTCATATTAGGGGTTCTTATTTTGATTAATGTCATAACTTTTTCATCTAATTAGACACGGATGTGTGTCGTTGGAAGAACAAACTAAGATACTAATCTGTCACATGGATGGAGTCGTCGAAAACATGCTTAAGGCAATCACTTATATCTATTGAATCGTTACTAAAATATGATTATAGTCTAACTAAGTTAGGGGCGTTTGGGATTTGTCATGTTTTATGCTTTTGAAGGTGGTTTTGCTTATTTATTTGGTGTTTAAATAAGTGGGTATTTTTATTTTTAATGGTCAACAGGTTGTGGAGGCTATATATGCACAAAAAAACGGATGTGATTTTTCATGACGTCGTCTCGAACCATCAACAACGCCGTACAGGCGGACAAAATACTGCGGAGAATGAAGATTTTCTTCACGTACTACGGAGGTTGAAAGATGATTGTGGGTTTGAGATACAATTAACTTTAGACAACATCAAAGCTGTCATCTTGGTTAGTATCTGTTACACTTAATTGTTGTTTTATATTTACCAATCAGGCAAAAATAACACCACAAGAGGATATATAAATATTCCAACCATCAGTTAATTTTCCGCTAATGAAGTTATATATGAATATTTAATGATTTAGTTTTGTAATGCCCATTCATTATATATTGCATTGTGATGGCTGTTCATTACTAATTACGCTCTTAAAAACAACGGCATGGACATGATGTGTTTTCAGCGGGTACAAATACTTCTGCAGTGACGATCGAATGGAGAATGTCACAACTAATGAAGGACCAGTGATGAAGAAAGTTCAAGCAGAAGTCAGGCACACACTCCAGGGAAAGGAAAAAAATTCACGAGTTGGATATTAAAGGCTTGGACAAGGTGTTTGGGATTGGTTTTGTTTTATGCTTTTCTAGGTGGTTCTGCTTATTTATATGGTGAAAATAGAGGGATTCTGATTACTTCCATCGTCTTTGTTTTTTAGGTCTGCAGGAATGATAATGGGACTTAAATGATACCGATTCAACTAGGTTCAAGATGGAGAAGAAGGTTTGCTCTCATTTTATTTGCGCTGTTTTTAGATTCTATAGTTCGAGTAAAGCCACTTTTCAGTTAATAATCTTGGGTTTTCACCATTTTTAAATACAAATGACGATCGCTTACCACTTATTCCAATTTTAACAAAACCCGGATACATGTCTTTTGGACTGATAAAAAGAAGTTGTGTACGTGTCTAATAAAAACCAGATACGTGTCTAGAATTTGCTACACACATCGCATATTTATGAGGAGGGAAATTTATATCTTATTTTTATTATCTTAGATTTGTTTCTCAAAGGAAACAGGTCAAAGGGTCGAAAGTTTTGCACAAAATCTTTCTAAAAATTTTCTCCTAAACATTGATGGTAACAATTATCCTGAGTTATTTATCTTCTGTTGAGTTATTTATCTTCTGTCAACTCATATTGTTTTACAAAAAATGTTCATATTTTCCTCCAAAAAGTAAATATGTATTCTATTGAAGTATTTTTCCTCCAGGGCCTGCAAATAAGTATTTTTGAAGGTGTTTGGGGTTGCTTATTGTGCGTTTTGAAAATGATTACATTACACAGGAGTATTGAGATTATTAATAGAATCAAGGCACAAAAGAGGGTTAGTGGATTTGCACGCTGTCTTCATCACACATAGACCAACTGACACCTTAATATCATCAGATTAAAGGTTAAGTATTTGGATAAACTA
This sequence comes from Tanacetum coccineum, assembly GCA_026074375.1. Lineage (NCBI taxonomy): Eukaryota > Viridiplantae > Streptophyta > Magnoliopsida > Asterales > Asteraceae > Tanacetum > Tanacetum coccineum. The sequence continues at coordinate 18,711 of BQNB010049878.1, forward strand.
TGAATGCGCTTACTATAACTTCACTACATATTTTATCTGCAAGACTGAGATCAATGATTATTCAGGTACTACAGAAAAAAATATAAATTAAAGCTTAGTTATTCATGTTACTCATGTAGTCGTAGACGCATTCTTAGATTGTAATATCTTTTGTGATGAACTTGAATACGCACATGGGGGGAAACGAGGGTGGCTACACCTATAAGTATCGCTAATTTGCTTCGAACTCCATAGGATAAGTTATAATGTGTATTTTTAGTATGGTAAACGTTAGGTGGTATTTAGTGAATTTTATTGACCACATGTGTAGGGATGCCTTTTTTTATTATAATACTCCAATCACATGTTTATACCCCTTCAGTACTTCATTTCTTGGCTGCTAAACATTTTGTTCATCTTATTACAGATTCTAATATGTCGGACCTTCAGAAAGATCATGCCTCAGCCATAGAACCGGTGGTACCTGATCTCACTACTTTGAAGCTTAAAATGCTTAATTGCATGAGTGGAGAAGAGTTTTGGATGATCTACTTTATTCTGTTGATTCCGCGGTTGAATGACGATGACTTCCGGCTTCTATCAACTCAAGAGGTAAAGACCTAAAATTTTCTCATTGCAAATATATCATCATGTTTGCACACGCATCCACTAAAGGATCTCTTTACTATTTCACGGATAGTCATAACACTTCCCATTGACCATCTGATTGTTTGAATATATATAACAGTATTTTGTTCGAAAAGCATGTGTTCATAGTTTTTATATAAAGTTTCAAGTTATGGTTAAAAGTGTTTTTTGTTGTTAATGTTGGGTATTTTCTTAGTCCATGAGGATTAAGAGCCCAACACATTGGGGCCCATCTTGGGTCCATTTAGTCCTTATTTAGGGCATCCTTATGCTCATTATAAAGTGTGAAAAACAAGAGAAGAAAAAAAAAAAAAAAGATTTTCGGAGTTCTTATCACCCAAAACCCAGCAGCAGTGTTTCGTCGATCCCCGGAGTTTGCACCGTCGGATCGTCACGATTTTTGGACTGAAGCTTCCTTGCATATAAAGGAAGGTTTTGACCGTTGGGATCTTGATTTTGAGGCCTGGAAGTTCTGTTTCTTACCCGGGCAGATTGCAAGTTGTTTGGTGATATTCTTCCTTTCTTGTTCTTTGTTTGTTGCCATATATCTTGATATTGATTCCAAGATTATGATGATTGTTGTATGCCTCTAGTGTTATCTAGAGAAGACTTTGTGTACCTCTCTTGCTTGATAGTGGATTTAAGCGGCACTAGGTGTCCCGTGGTTTTTACCCACTTTGGGGTTTTCCACGCTAAAAGCTTGGTGTTCTTGGTGTGTGTTTGATTATCTTTAATACCTGCTGATTTGGTTGATTTGATATTGTTTGGGGGCTGGTTAGAGTTGCTTTTAGTTTGCCTTATTTGTTTACTTCCTCATAGGTTCATACGGGTTTGGGTAAGTGCTGTCAAACGAAGGTTTTGCTTCCGCATTTGTGTTTATACCGTTGTGACCCATTGCACTTTACCCGTCAAATTGGTATCAGAGCTGTAGGCTCTTGGTTGGGGACTTACCTGTTTGAACGATGGAAGCTAATACAAGTAGGATGGTTAATTTGAATGGTTCTAATTATCATGTTTGGAAAGGGAAGATGGAAGATCTCCTTTATGTGAAAGACTACTACTTGCCTGTTTTTAGTACTGAGAAACCTGAGAACAAAACAGATGCAGAATGGACTATTTTGCATAGACAGGTTTGTGGTTATATTAGGCAGTGGGTTGATGATAATGTTTTGAACCATATTTGTGAGGAGACGCATGCTCGTACTCTTTGGAACAAACTTGAACAGTTATATGCTCGAAAAACTGGAAACAACAAGTTGTTCTTAATCAAGCAAATGATGAGATTAAAGTATACTGATGGGTCCCCTGTTACCGATCACTTAAATGTGTTTCAGGGTATTATAAATCAGCTTGCAGGTATGGGTATCAAGTTTGAAGATGAGATTCAAGGCTTGTGGCTTCTTGGTACTTTACCGGATACTTGGGAAACTTTTAGGACATCCTTGTCCAACTCTGCACCAGATGGTGTTATCACCATGGAATTGGCTAAAGGTAGTATTTTGAATGAAGAGATGAGAAGAAAGTCACAAGGTTCCTCTTCACATTCAGATGTCTTGGTCACAGAAAGGCAGGGGAGAAGTAAAAGTAGAGGCCCGAGTAACAGAGGTAATCATCGTAGCAGTTCTAGCAAAGGAAAATTTGCTGATGTTGAATGTTATCACTGCCACAAGAAAGGACACACAATGAAGTTCTGCAGACAGTTGAAAAAGGAGAACAAGAAGAAAAACTACAATAATCAGAAGAACAAGCACAAGAAAGATGATGATGGTGATGACAGTACTGAAGTAAATACCACCACAGATGAGTTCTTTGTTTGTTCAGATTATGATATGGTTAACCTTGCTCATGATGATTCGAGTTGGATTCTTGATAGTGGTGCTACGTGTCATGTTGCAACACGAAAAGAATATTTTTCATCTTACACACCAGGTGATTTCGGTGTTGTTAGGATGGGTAATACTGGGCTATCTAGGATTGCTGGTATTGGAGATATTTGTTTGAAGTTTGACACAGGGATGGAATTGGTTTTGCATAATGTGAAACATGTCCCGGATATGAGACTCAATATTATCTCAACAGGTCTTCTTGATGAAGATGGTTACCACAACAGTTCTGGTAATGGCTTGTGGAAAGTGACTCTCGGATCATTGATTGTTGCAAGAGGGAAAAGGGAATCCAAGTTATACATGACACATCCGAAGATCTCCAAGAGCATTGTCAATGCTATAGACAATGATGATATGACCGAGTTATGGCATAAGAGACTTGGTCACATGAGTGAAAAAGGGATGTCTATTCTTTCTAAGAAGAATGTGTTATCCGGTGTGCATGATATTAACCTGAAGAAGTGCTCTCACTGTTTGGCAGGAAAGCAGACTAGACGTGCTTTTAAGAGTCGTCCTTCTTTTAGGACGGAGAACATACTTGATCTGGTACATTCCGATGTTTGTGGTCCCATGAAGACTAAGACACTTGGTGGGTGTTCGTATTTTGTCACTTTCATCGATGATCATTCAAGGAAGGTTTGGGTATACACCTTGAAGACTAAAGATCAAGTATTGGATGTGTTTAAGCAGTTTCATGCTTTAGTTGAGAGGCAGACAGGGAAGAAACTTAAATGTATTCGAAGTGATAATGGAGGTGAATACATTGGCCCCTTTGACGCGTATTGTAGAGAGCATGGAATTCAGCATCAAAAGACTCCACCGAAGACACCGCAATTGAATGGCTTGGCAGAGCGGATGAATAGAACCTTGGTTGAGAGAGTCAGATGTTTGCTTTCACATGCAGGGTTGCCTGCTTCTTTTTGGGGTGAGGCTTTGAATACGGCGGTACATGTTATTAATTTAACCCCTTGTGTTCCTTTGCGTTTTGATGTTCCTGACAGGGTTTGGAGCGGCAAAGATGTTTCATACCATCATTTACGAGTCTTTGGATGTAAGGCATCTGTGCATATTCCCAAAGATGAAAGATCAAAGCTTGATGTGAAGAATAAGCCATGTGTGTTCCTCGGGTATGGTCAAGATGAACTTGGGTACAGGTTGTATGACCCAGTACAAAAGAAACTTGTTCGCAGCCGAGATGTAGAGTTTGACGAAGATCAAACTTTGAAAGATGTTGAGAAGACTGAGAAGGAGACAATTCCTCAACATAATGATGATCCTATTGACTTAGATCCGGTTCCTCCAAAACATTTTGATGCACAGTTTGGAGATGATATTCAGAATGATGAAGAACAAAATGATGAAGAACATGGTGCTGATGATGTTGATGCTCAAGAGCAACCAAACCTAGATGAAGACGTTCATCCTGAGTTGCCAGTGCCTATGCCACCATTTGTTCCACTTAGGCGGTCCACTAGAGATCATCATCCTTCCACACGCTATTCTGCAAATGAGTATGTTTTACTCACTGATGGGGGAGAGCCCGAGTGTTATGCAGAAGCTATGGAAGATGAACACAAGAAAGAATGGTTTGATGCCATGCAAGATGAGATGAAATCCTTGTATGAGAACAATACCTTTGAGTTGACGAAGTTGCCTAAGGGCAAGAGAGCTTTGAAAAACAAATGGGTTTACAAATTGAAGACTGAAGAGTATACTCCTAGACCGAGGTACAAGGCCAGATTGGTGGTTAAAGGTTTCAGTCAGAAGAAAGGTATTGATTTTGATGAGATTTTCTCTCCAGTCGTGAAGATGGGATCTATTCGAGTTGTTCTTGGTTTGGCGGCTAGCCTCGATCTTGAGGTGGAGCAAATGGATGTCAAGACAGCTTTCCTTCATGGTGATCTGGATAAAGAAATCTATATGGAACAACCTGAAGGGTTTCAGGTTAAGGGGAAGGAAGACTACGTGTGTAGACTTCAGAAGAGTTTGTATGGGTTGAAGCAAGCACCGAGACAGTGGTACAAGAAGTTTGAGTCGGTTATAGGGAAGCAAGGCTTCCGAAAGACTTTTTCTGATCATTGTGTTTTCTTTCAGAGGTTTGGTGATGATGACTTCATCATCTTATTGCTATATGTTGATGATATGCTGATTGTTGGCAAGAACATTGGAAGAATTGCCCAATTGAAGCAAGATTTGAGCAAATCCTTTGCTATGAAAGACTTGGGGCCAGCAAAACAAATCCTTGGCATTCGGATTTTCCGCGATAGAGGTGCCAAGAAGTTGCATATATCACAAGAGCAATACATTGAGAAGGTGGAGAAGGTGCCTGCAGCCGGTTATAAATGGATAGAGCTTTTAGTGGTTAGTTCCTCTGTTAACTCTCAACTTTAAGCGTAATGATCAAGGGTTTGTACTTTTTATAAGAAGAATATTGAAAAAGATGGATAAAGTTCCATATGGCATGCAGCGTGTTGTAGATTAATGTATTGCTTTATGGTGCTTACAGGCCAGGATTTAGCTCATGCGGTTGGTCGTTGTCTAGTTGGTTTGACACTCTGGTTTAAGAAGCATTGGGGATGCTGTTAATGGAATATTTCGTATATCTGCGTTGGTACTTCCAAATTGGGTATCACATTTGGAAATGGGAACCAATGCTTGTTGGGTACACAAACATCAGATTTGGCATGGAAAAAGGACAAATGAAGATACACTTCTGTATATTTGTTGACCTTTGCAGGGGGAGGTTGTTTCATGGCAATCAGAAGATTGCAAATGTGTGTGGCCTTGTCTACTAACAGAGGCTGTCGTATGTCCTGCTCAAAACAGCAACGGAAATCGTGACAAAGAACTTATTGTGGTGAAAATGTTTTTGCAAGACTTGGATTCAAGCAACAACGTTATGCCGGTTCTTTTGTGCATCAATAGTAATATTCACATTGCTAAGAATTCGATGTTTCATAATAAGAACAAAACATATTGATATCCGGTTCATTGGATTAGATGATGCCATTGATAGTTGATATGTTTGAACTTAATAAAGTCATTCGGATGTGATAATGCTTATGATTTGTTGCAGAATGGCTCCTGTTAGCAAGAGAAGATAGTTTTGAAGTTATGTTGCTCGTTCGCAGGTCCGATGCGAACCTTTTCCTCATAGAAGAAAATGGGCGGAGATTTGCTTGGGGGTATTTCCATTAGATCCTGAGGATTAAGAGTCCCAACACATTGGTTGGGCCCATCTTGGGTCATTTAGTCCTTATTTTCTTTTCAGTGGTTTCCTTATGCCTCATTAAAAGTGTGAAAAAATCAAGAGAGGAAGAAGAAAAAGAAAAAAATAAGAAGAGATTTTCGGTGTTCTTATCACCCAAAACCCTCTGCTAGCCAGTGTTTTGTCGTTACCCGTGAGTTTTGCAACCGTCAGATCGACACGTTTTGGGACATTGAAGCTTCCTTGCTAAAATTGAAGGTTTGAACGGTTGGGAATCTTGATTTTGAGGTCCTGGAAGTTCTGTTTCGTACCCGGGCAGATTGCTAGTTGTTTGGTGAAATTTTTATTCATTTCTTGTTCTTGTTTGTTTGCCATTATCCTTGATATTGATTCAAAGATTATTGATGATTGTTGTATGCCTTCCTGCTAGTGTTTTCTAGAGAAGACTTTGTGTACCTATTTTGCTTGTTAGTGGATTTAAGCTGCACTATGGTTAACTGTTCTGTGGTTGTTACCCCTTTGGGGGTTTTCCACGCTAAAAGCTTGGTGTTCTTGGTGTGTGTTTGATTATCTTTAATACCTGCTGATTTGATATTGTTTGGGGGCTGGTTAGAGTTGCTTTTAGTTTGCCTTATTTGTTTACTTCCTCATAGGTTCATACGGGTTTGGGTAAGTGCTGTCAAACGAAGGTTTTGCTTTCGCATTTGTGTTTATACCGTTGTGACCCATTGCACTTTACCCGTCAATTAACAAGTCGGTTTCACTTGATGGTATTGGAGATATAAACGAAATGACATAAGCAAGAAACTTTTCATACACAAAGTGTTTCGCGCATAAACAGAATCATCCGAAGTCAAGGTTCTTCTCTCATAACTTTATTAGCACAGCCGTATATATTTTACATGGAGTGTTTATAATCTGACTCTCTATATTTAAGGAACAACGTTCTTTATGTATAGAGGGCAGTTTCCCAGTCTCTCTCAATGGAAGATCATTGAAGCAACAACCACCACCGCATGTACGCGGATACTGGATGTATCAACGGTATCTCCTCACATGTTTTGCTCAAACTACATTTATGTTTTTATATAGATCTTAAATTGCAAATTTTTTGGCATCTTTGAGAAAACTAATATGAATATGATCATCATGTATCATGGTGTCTTTTGACATACCAAACCAAATGTAGGTATAGAAATCTTTTACTTAGTAAAAGAAAACGTCAAGTGGGGTATCTGTATTTCAAGAAAATCAAATCATGCTTAATTTAGTAAGATTTTTTAAGTTCTGATTTTTTTAAATGTTTTTTAGGTTTTTAAATATATTTAAAGTTAATTATTTCCTAATTTGTGATACACCTTTTAAAAAAACGTTTTAATGATAAAAATAGATCAAAAATGCAGTGAAAGACGTCGGCAAGGTTTCTGGGTGATGCTGCTTTTGATTCAAGAAGCTATTCCATCAACCCCAAGAAGCCTTCAAAGGATCCTATATGGAAAGGAGGAGTAGTTGCTTACATAGTTGTAACTATTTGCTACTTTCCACTTGCCAACATATCAATATCAAGGTATACATTGGTTTCTCTTATTAAACATTTTGACCCGTCATCATACAACTACTTTAAAACATGTAACAACACATAAATTACTCTAATGAGCTGGTGTTTATTACTAATGATGCAGGCTGTTACACAAGATTAATGGACATTTGAGTCAAAATACACTTTGAGCCATAATTAAAGTTTTCCATATTTTTGGTCTAAAGTGTATTTTTTTTAAAACTCCAGACTCCTTTGTGGAATACCAATTTAAATTGTATTACAATTACAATTCTTAATAGAATACCAGATTAAATTATAAATATACACATTAGAGCTCAAATCCGATGTCGTTTTGACATCGGGCCAAATTTGGGCCAAAGACAAAAAAAAAATCCACCGGCCCATTAATGACACCGAGAGAAATGTAAACTTACATAACATAACCCTAAATTTTTTTTACTATTTACGACTTTATTTTGTTATTATAAGTGTATATTTATAATTATTTAACGTTATTATCGATTAATTCAGTATAAAAATTTACTATCAGGAAAGATCTTTAGATTTCACCGAACTAACGAGCCCAATATTTTGCTTTGCTTCGGACGTTACACTAAGATTTTTTAAATAATGTTGATGTTTATTATAAAATAAATTAAATAAAAAGAAATTTTACAAATACGTACCATCTACTTCTATAATATTTACGAATTTTTTTTTTTTTATTTGATTTGCTCAAATATTTATTAACACATATCTACCCGATTTGAATTCTGATACAAATTTATCGGCGGCTATTGTTCTTCGAATTGCGAACATAACGAGCCAAATATTGCAATGCTTCTGACATACGTACGTTTTTAAAAAAATGCTCACGTAAATAAAATACATGTGTGGCATACAAGTCAGTCTCGCCGTAAATCGCGGACACATTCCCACTAAATATTCATTCAAAATCAATTCGGAAAAAAAAATATGTTCCGCCGCAACGCGCGGGTTATCTTGCTTGTTGTATAACAATTACATTCAAAGAGTAAATTGTAACCGACTTTAAGCATTATATAAACTCTAGCCCAGGTTTTTTATTCCAAAGATTTCATCATCAAAGCTCTCTGCAACTCATTCAAAAATCCAAACAAAACATCAGGTTTTCTTTTTAATCTTTGTAAACCAGAAATCATCAGTTTTTCTTTTTAATCTTTGTAAACACATACTTATATTTATTCAGCTTCTTATTGATCATTAGGTTTTCTTTTACATCTTTGTACAAAGTTACATTTATTCCGCATCTTTTCATCAACAAATTCTATATTGTTAGTCAATAAAAACATAAAATCTACTTTTTTTTTGTAGCTATGACAGTCAAAATTTCGGCACCATTAGGCCAATTGAAGAAGGTGATTTTGCTGCTGTTGCAAGTGCTGCACGTTTCAAGTGCTGCACTGAGTGTTGCAGGTTCGGTTGCAGTATTGTTTGTTTTAAAGACACGATTCTCGGTTTGTGAACGGTGTGAATAACAAGGTATTTAGATACTCGGAGCTGTTTCGATGATTATCACCTTTGAAACCGCTTCTATATTTTCATATAATATGTTGATTTTAAAGTGGTGTTCGGGTAAACTTACACATGTCAATTATCAAATTAGCTAACTATGGACTTTTCAAATTACAGATGTCACCAATCATTGATGAATTCTTTACAAATCATATGTCTTATTGATGAAGAGAAAGAAGTTATAGACTGTGGTCCAGGGTAATTATGTCATGTGTCACAAGACTTGACAAGATTACACATAAAGCCAAGTGCAACCTCAACATGGTTTGACATCAAATGGATTAAAATTGTATGTGTTCTGTTTAGTGAAATTCAATATGATGTATATGCATTCCTATTATTTTATTATTATAGAAAGAGCGGTTTTGTTTTTTGCAGGAAGCAATCGAGATTATTGTTGCTTGCTCTGCAATGGCTATACTGAAACAAGAAGAGGGAAGAGGAACAAACGTAGCCAATGGACCTGAGGTATGCATTTGATATCATTTTTTTGTTAATTGATGGTAGAGATTCTGATTAAGAATGGTCTCCAGGTTTACCTAGCAGTAAAGAACCTCTCACATCACCTCGCCCTATATCGACACAAGAAAAAACACCCTACCCAAAGACCCCCCATGACTACAATCAACCACAATAGATGGACGGTTAGAGTAGATCTGGAGGGGAACAGGATAAAACGTGAGCAATATGCATGATCGGTAAAGGAGGATTCAGATTAGTAATCGTGATTCGTGAACCATTCAGCTTTGTAAGTAAATCATCTTAGGTTAGAATTTGCATACTCATCCTCACAAAATATAGCTCTTCTTAATTAACAAATCATAAATAGTTATCCAACATGCCTGGGTTACACTTGATAGGGTGCCGCAACTTAACTTTGAGGATCTGGATAGTGCCACAGAAAGCTTTGACAAAGCATTAGCCATCAAGGTAGATTTTTTATGCTAAAGTGTGGCTAAGCAGGTATGTTACAACTATGGTGGGATATAGGATTTATTATAATTTATTATAAAAATTAAGATTTCTATTTATTTTTGGATCTCAAATTTATGAAAGATTTTAGGGTATTTTCACAATTTTATGAATTGTGTATATCTAATCAATGAGCCACATGTTAATAAGTTTTGACACCGCAAGATATTTATCTCAAACAGGCCAAACAAAAAAAAGACGAAAGGGGAATGGATCAAATGGTTCAAATGTGTTGTATGTCATACATGAACAGAAGGTAAATAAACATTAGGTGAAACATACGACGTAACTTATACTTAGAATAATGATATATACACATGGTCATGTTACTACGTGCATGTGCTCTTGTCATTACAGGTCAGAGTTGCTGCAGGAAGACATATTTAGTAATTTGAAGTAGCAAAGCGGAACTCTGAATGGTTTGAAACTTTGATTTGCTATATCTACAAAGCTTGTGAATGGTCACCCGAAGGGAATCTGCATAAAGGTTGCAGTTGCATGCCAGGCCATCCAATTAATATGGTACTTTATCAGCAATTTAGGGGTGAGCAGAAACGCACCGCAAACCGCACCAAAATCGCACCGCAAAAATCGCACCACGACAAAAACCGGTGGATCGGTTTCTAAAAATAAGAAAAACTGAATTTGCGGTGCGGTTTTGGTTTTACCCGTAAATCCGCACCGCTATACCCAAACCGCACCGCAATTGCTATAAATAATAATTTTAATAAAAATATTTTAAATTTTTACTAATTATCAAAATTGAAACACATGGCTTTTAAAAAGGCGGGCTTTCTTTGGGCTAAAAAGTATAAAGTAGATTTAGGGGTGTGGTGCGGATGCGGTGTATTTACAGTTTTATCAGTTTTATATTTTTCGTTTTACTAATTAAGTGTTTATATTTTCAGTTTATCTCACATGAATATAATTATAATAGTGTATTTACATTAAGCCCAAAATTACAATTTGGTTCAAGCCCAAAATAAAAAAATGGTCATATGTGGTGTGGTGCGGTTAAAACCCGAAAATCCGCATTTGAAAACCGCAAAACCGCAAAACCAAAACCGCAGGATCCGCATGGTGCGGTTTATACTTTTATAGAATCCGCAATTGCGGATGCGGTGTGGTTTTTGCCAGAATCCGCACCGATCCGCACCATGCTCACCTCAAATCAGCATAAATGTCTTGCATAATGAACTTTTATTTTGAAGATATTTGCATCAGATTGTTTTCGATGTTGTATATAGTAGTCTTAAATTCCCGTTGTTTTCATTTTGTAATATTTGCTACATTGACGGTTAACATGTGACGCATGATACGGCACAGAATTGTTAGGATACTTCTATCTCCTATATACCTGTGTATTTTTTCCATACACTATAATAACTAGCTAGGACATCATGACAACATAAATGAAACATGATGTGGTTCTTCTGGTATACGAATTTGAAATTTTGGTACCGCTAAAATTGACAACATGATGTGTAACTCTTTTATATTTGAGTTCTCTTTTGGAAATGAAACATCGTTCGAGTGCCTGTTATTAGAATTGACAACATAGTAGAATATGCCGTTCCGGGTGGCTCGCACCCAGGGTGGTGCGGCTGCCATGTATTTAACACATCTGTTATTAAATTCCTGATGCACCAGGGTTCTGTGTGATTGGTAAATTGCCATCATACGTGCACCTTTGTACATAATATCATGTCTATGAACATGCAAAAATTAAGCTATTTGTTTTTTTAATAAATAAATGTACATTATTTAAAATTTTATTAAAAAACCCGTGCGTGCACGGGCATTATAACTGGTATATTTAAAAAAGGAATTTGGCTCTTATGTTCATTTGAGCATCCTAAATTGATCTTCATCGGTAGTTGTTTGTGTTACTTCATGTATGTGGATTTCTTCTTGAAACAAAAAAAAAATCTAAATACTATTCAATTTTCTGTTTTGTAGTTTTAACAAAATGACCATTGTGATGAGTGATGAACATGGCTAAACATGTGCTTCCCTTGGTATACGAACATTCCTCACGCATGGAAAAGATAACCATGTCGATATAAGAAAAAAAATTGAATTCCTATATTGCATTTTGAAATTAAATTGTTGTTAATTGGATTACTTGATAAATGCTAAGAAATATAACTGTGTAGACTTTAGACAAGTAAAAAATAATAATACCGAATTTGAATTTTTAAAATCTTTAAAAGTGAGAAAATACATAATAGGAAAATGATTCTTTGAAGAATACAAAATTGGGCTGATGATAGCAGAGCTCCGTTCGTAAACGACGGATCTGACTACAACAAGCTCACGACTCTAATATAAAGAAAAGATAAGCTCTCTGCTCTATTTGCTTGCAATGCTATGCCTGTCAAAGTTGGCGAACACTTAAAAGTCAAAATTCTTATAAAAGAAACTTAAAAGAAAAGAGGGATTTAAAAGACTTTAGGAGGTTGAGTTTAAAATATTGTTTAGTAAAATTTACATTTAACCCAAAACTTAAAAAAATACAATCATAAACTTAATTTTATGAACTTAAGCGTAAAGTTCAACTTTTATAATTTCATATCAAACAAAGACAATTTAAGTATAAACATAGCATAACATACAGTAACTAAACTGGGTTTAATAAAGTTTAGACAATAAACTTTTTAAAAAATACTAGAGGTGGCAAAATGGGCGGACCGGGCGGGTACGGGCAACGGGCAAAACGGGCAACGGGCAAAACGGGCACCGGGCAAAATGGGCAACGGGCTAAACGGGCACCGGGCAAAACGGGCAACGCCAAAACGGACAAGGGTCAAAACGGGCAAATTAAAATTCGGATCTTTTTTTGCGGTTTCGTCCGATTTTTTACGATTTCGTCTGTTTTTTACCATTTCGTCCGTTTTTTTACGCTTTCGCCCGTTTTTTTACGATTTCGCCCGTTTTTTTTACGATTTCGCCCGTTTTTTACGATTTGGTCCATTTTTTACGATTTCGTCTGTTTTTTTACGATTCGGCCCGTTTTTTTACGATTTAGTCTATTTTTTTACAATTTCGCCTATTTCTTTACAATTTCGTTCGTTCTTTTACGATTTCGTTCGTTTTTTTTACGTTTTTGTCCGTTTTTTATATTTTGGTTCGGTTTCGTCTGTTTTTTTTATCGATTTCGTCATTTTTTTCAAGTTTCCGTTTGTTTTTTACGTTTTAGTCCGTCTATTTACGTTTTCATTCGATTTTTACCTTTTTTACGTTTTCATTAGGTTTCGTCAGTTTTTTAATATTTCGTCCGTTTTTTTACGATTTCGTTCGTTTTTTACGATTTCGTCCGTTTTTTACGATTTCGTCCGTTTTTTACGATTTCGTCTCATTTTTACGATTTTGCCCTTTCTTACGATTTTGTCCGTCTTTTTACGATTTAGTCGATTCTTTTACGATTTCGGCCGTTATTTTACTTTCTCGTCCGCGATTTTACGTTTTCGTTTTCTTTATTCGTTTTCGTCCGTTTTACGTAAAAAGGACAATAACGTACGAAAATGTAAAAAAATAGACGAAAACGTAAAAAAACGGACGTAACCGGACGAAAACGTAAAAAGACGTACGGAAACGTAAAATAACGGACGGAAAGGTAAAAAAACAGACGAAAACGTAAAAAACGCACGAAAACGTAAAAAAACTAGACTATACGTAAAAAACGGACGAAATCGTAAAAAAACGGACGAAATCGTAAAAGAACGGACGAAATTGAAAAAAACGGACGAAATCGTAAAATAACGGACGAAATCGTAAAAAACGGACGAAATCGTAAGAAAGCGGGCGAAAACGTAAAAAACAGACGTAAACGTAGAAAAACAGACGGAATCGTAAAAAACGGACAAAAACGTAAAAAACGGACAAAAACGTAAAAAACTGGACGAAAACGTAAATATACAGACGAAATCGGACGAAAACGTAAAAAAACGGACGAAAACGTAAAAAAACAGACGGAATCGTAAAAAACGGACGAAAACGTAAAAAACTGGACGAAAACGTAAAAAAACGGACGAAAACGTAAAAAAACTGACGAAAACGTAAAAAAACTGACGAAAACGTGTAATTCAAAAATCCCATATAAAGTTGGGCATATGCCCATACTAGCCCATCAATTATTATTGATGGGCAAAAATAGCCCATAACTTAAAAGAAAAAAGGTCCATTGCGCCCATAACTTAAAAGAAAAATGGTCCATTACGCCCATAACTTAAAAAAAAGGGTCCATTAGGCCCATGAGTTAACATATGGGCAAGATTTGCCACCTCTAAAAAATACATACGTGGTTCGAATGCAGATGGGTTAATAAAGGAAAAAACTTAGAGATATATGTAAAGAAAAGAGATATTGAAAGATGAGCGGATATTGAGACACTCACTTTAGTCAAACACATCTAAACTGTAAAAAAACAAAAAGGTACCAAACTACATTACTTTCTAAGACTTAGTGTAATTACAAACTTTTAGTTTGGATTATCACAATAAAAATTACTTCTCAAATGTAACAAGAATAAATAAGAAAGCCCGGTAAGAATTTATAACTACCAAACACGCAAATGTACAAAAAGCCTTGGTATAAAAGTAAGTAATGATATGATAAATCTACAAGCATTTTATATTAGGATTTTCTATTGTCTACAAAAACCTATAAAATATTATGATAGCTGTACCTAAAGTAACATGGTCGCCCAATCACCAAAATTTCAACACTCTATTACAGTACTTTACAACAATTATGTATACGGAAAATAAAACATATGATAACTCAACTTTGTTTATCAACTTTTATTATACCAGTCAACAATAATTATATATATAAAAAAAATTAAAACAAGAAATAAAAACTAGACAATCAATTATTTAATAGATAAAAATACATTAGAAAAACATTAGAAAAAAACTCGTGGATGCAACGATATTATAACTAGTATAACATGATTAGAAAAAAAATGCTTTTAACAGATTATAATATAATACAATATATGTTAAAGTGCGTATAACACTTTGAAAGATTGGTTGTGTAGATTGAAGTTTGATTATTTGTAATCATTAGTCTATGGTTTGCATCTCATTTGATCAAAGTTTGATTTAATCAATGCATTGAAAATTAAAATTAGCTTTTGTTGTGAGACATAATTACTTTCTTTTTAACTTTATACAAAAACCAACAACATATTTACTTTCTTTAAAAGCCATTACGTAAATATTAATTGTATTTATGTATTTACTTTCAAACTTTAGAATGAAAATGAACGAGGCATGCATACCCGTGCGTTGCACACGGGCTGGAGATATTTTGCGGGGAATGGAATAGGTTGTGTTTGTTTCTATGTAGTTGTTGCAGGCTTGGTTGGTGGCGTAATATTAGGATAGTTAGGTTGTTTTTTCCCCATTATTGGGTAGTCATTATTAAATGTTTTTTGTAATTATGAACGTAGGTTGTTAATTTTAGTTATGTTTTTAGTTGCTACGTATCTGTTAGGCGTTAATCTGGTTTTAAGTTAGCGATGTTGTGTGTTGGTGGATTCTCGGTGACGGGGTAAGTTGGTATGTGCTATATACATCGTGTATGTTGAGTCTGCAAGGCGTGGCGTTACTTATGTTTTGTATTGAGCGTTATGATTATTAACATTGCGTTTGTAGTTACCAAATGTTTAACCACGGTGACGTATAGATGCGGTTAGACGCTTGAGTGGGGTAAAAAAAATTGTAATTTGGCCTTGTTAGTAAAAAGGTCATATTTTTGTTGTGTGTTTTAGTGCATTATATAATGGGGTATTTTTTGTATTTTTTGGGGATTTAGTTTGGTTTTGATTTTAAATGGTTTATTGTGGAATGTGATTGGCAATTTATCTTGTATTTTGGATCTTTTTTAATGAAACTCAATTCAGCATTCAAGCTCAATTCCCACATAGGATATAGGAATGAATTTTGCTATGTAATATGCTTTCTGAATTTTGTTTGTCAGCATGTAAATTTGGTGTTAAGGTTATCCGTTTTATGTATTTAGCATTTCACATTCGTTGTCGGGATTGAAGCTGGTAATATGATTATGGTTGGTTAGGTTGTGGTGATACTTGGAGTGTTAGGTTTGATATTGATTGTTATGATTGCGTACGGAGTCCGATAATGTGTAGCTGTTGGTGTGTTTCGTTAAAGGATTGCAGTTTCAAATTTTATGTTGTGCGTTTCAGTTGCAATGCTTTTACTGGCTGCCAGATAACATTATGTAGTTTGTATGTTTATTTAGATCGTGATGATTCTTGGATTGTTAGGTTTGATATTGACTGTTATGATTGCGTAAGCTGTTGGTGTGTTTCGTTAAAGGATTGTAGTTTCAATTTTTTTGTTGTGCGTTTCAGCTGTAATGCTTTTACTGGATGCTAGATAAGATTATGTAGTTTGTATGTTTCTTTTACCGTATGTGTAACATTTTTTGTTGTGTATGATTAGGTTGGGCACGTGCACTGGTTGTTATGTTGCGTAGCTTGAGAGGTGTGCTACTACACTGCCACGTTTCATCACTCTTCATCATCATGAAAACAAATTGGCTTGGGTTTAGGGAGCCGGCATGGTTGCAAGCTTCATATCTGAATTGGTGCTGACATTGTATTGTGAAGTGTTGATATGTATTTGAATATTCTGGGGATGAACTGACCACACATATGATAATTAATATAAATACTTGCAATCTCGCCCCTAGTGTGTGCTTGAACTATATTTGAAATAATGATATTTGAAAACAAGTTCTCGTTTTAAAATGTTCAACTTTATTGGGTCAACGCGGTCAAAATATAAGTATATAATTTACGACTTTGGACTTTTAAGAAACTAGGTCGTATATACTTTAAAATATTAGTGTTGGAAACACGAAAAGTGTCGGTCACTTCCAAAGTTGTAACAAGTCTTAGCTCGTAGTTAGTATAAGGATTAGATTAGTAATCTAGTCCGGCCCAAGGCCCATGGGTGGCCCAACTCCAGCCCATGGCCGGCCTCTATGTAGTATTTATATCCCTCTCCTAGTCTTGGAGAGGGTTGGTTGTTCCATTTTCCACACACATTCATTTTATACATTCATCCATTATTCCATCCAAGTTTCTCTCTAACATCCAACCCACATCTCACTCTTGTTCTTGCTTGATCTTAAGATTACTAGTATTCTACAATTGGTATCAAGAGCCATGGAGTGGTGTGTTTAGATTTTTGTGTTTGATTTGTGTTCAAAACCTTTACAAAGAGCAAATTAGTGATTAAAATTTTTTGGCTTAAAAACCTTAAAGTTTTCATTTTTATTGTTCCTATAGGGTTAGTAATACTAGTTGTACAAGAATTTTTTGCTAAAAACCATTAAAAATCGTGTCTTTTTGAGTTTTGAAAATTTGGGTTTCGTAATAGTTAGAATCGAACTAGTGAATCGAACAAGGGAATCGAACTAGAGGACCGAACAAGATAATCGAACGAGCTGTTGCATAGGTTGAACCGAACGAGCTTCTTATATTTGTTGTGAAAAGTTTCCTTCATAATAATCATCTGTTTTCAGTAATCAACATAGAAAAGATTTTTCAAAGACAATTCGACTTCTCAAAAAAGTGACCACAACTCTCTTCAACTAGAAAAACTTCATTATTTGCGAGGGGGAAAATAGAAAATCAAAACATCTTGTAAAAATGGTTCATTCAAAATAAGTCATAAATAATGGAAAAAGGATTTTGGCTAATGACCGGGGATAACAATTCAAAAGGGGTTAATTATATTAACTTCAAGTGCTTTTAGATGTCATTTGTTTAAATCTTATGACTTAGAGACTCAAGTGAATTCAGGCTTTAAAACTACAACGATCAATAAATAGGCCAACAACCTTCCCATAGTTTGTAAAAGACTAGGAATCTTGGAAATACGTCTCATAGATTTTAAATGCCTCGAATTAATTCTCACGGAATAGAATTTAAGCTTCTCAATTCTTCAAACACAATCTCGAATATGTATCGTATAAAGGTGTTGCTGATTCCGACGTGTCGACACCACAAGGGAAGAGAGTAGAGGTAGACTTGATAGTGTCGTAGCCTATCATATTGAGGTTAGCTTCTTTGTCTTTTGAGTTAGCTTCTTTTGATTTAGGCTGTGTTAATATTCGGGTGCACTATTTCAATCTACATGTAGGAAGAGACAATTCTCCGTATTAGCCAGTATGCATCAATGAGTCCCCAGAGGGGGGAAGTGTTTGGAGTACTAAAGATTATGTTAAAATGTGAGAACGTTCTTGCAGATTCAATAAAATGATCCCAAACGGTCAATCCCTAAGCGTTAATCTTAAGAAGAAGTAGAAATATTTGATAAACCAGAGGTTCACAAAGTATGATGATTCCCTTAAGTCAGTCATATTCGCGAGAAAAGAAATGAGTAACAATTTGGGACTTAGTTGACTTAGGAGCTATCATTTCGACTACTTATGAGGGAATAAAATTGTGACATTTCGGGTTCTTACGTTTGACTTGGATGTTTGCAATTATAGTCATCAATATCCTGAAGAGAGAAAGCCTCATACCGGACTTAATTGACTTTGGTGGGTGCGGTAACAAATTTCTGAAAAGGTTAACAGTGTACTCGGATATCTGATTTATACATTATAGACTGCTTATGCGCTTTAAAAGAAAGTTCTGAATCTACTCAGAAATGATTTGCAGTTTAGGGGAAGCTACGACAACATCACACCGACATCACCAACCGCACAAGCTCAAGTTTACATCTGTGATCTGAATCTGTCTTGTCCTCGAAGTTTGGATGCAAAGACTTTCATACCTTCGGAAAGAAAGTTAAAGCAACGCTGAAGAAGTTGCCTGGACAGCGAAAGATCAAATTAACTACCTCATAATGAGAAGGAAAAAGTTAATGTTAATAGAGGATTTTGGAAAAGTGCATTGGTTCTGGAAAATTAGTTCGAAGGAGACCAACGGCGGCGTCAAAAGAACCATATGATTCTAATCAATATGAAGTTTCTCATCATTCAGGTCAAAACCACGTATAAAAAAAGTCTTGTGAATATATACAGTGTAGATTTTTTGTGAATAATAAGTATGGTTGCTCGAGTACAATATTTTTCAAGAATTTCCTTCGAACAATTATCAAATTATTAAAATAAGTGAGTACTCAGCCTCCATCTTATAAACCCCTCATAAGTTGAGGGGAGCAATAACATGTTCCAATCTGCTATCACATATCTCATTTTGTCCCCCGAACGGTAGTAAGTCATATGGATAGTCAAAATATAAGGTGATTACAACATTTTGATAAGAGGAGAAAAAGAGATTAAACCTAGACTATAAGGAAAAATTAAATTGACAGAATGTGATCAAATAAAATGGACTCAATGCCACTATTCCATACCTCAGCATGTACTAAACGATTACGATGCACATGTTTAGGGGGAGCTTCTTAGTGGTAATGTAAAAACTCTCAAAGTGTAAATCGTTGTTAGATATTAAATCAAACACTTTTGAATTTGAAATTGTTCAATGATTTTTTGGAAGAGATCGTGATGAAATACCCAGCAAGAACCAGACCATTGTTCTTAAATTAATGCGAAGTTTTAAGGCGGTTAGAGCTTATAGGTTTTTCAGATCCATGATATCAGCAAGAACCGGAGGGATCTACCCAGGAGTAACCTACTAGTTAGTGTAGAATTCCTTAGTATGATAAAAAAAGAGAAACAGTGAGTATAGGGAAATGCCTGTCTGAGAAGGAGCAAACCACTGGAACCAAAACCAACAATGGTGTTTAGTTATGAGTCTCGTATAGCATTGAAGGGGTTAAGAATGAAAAAAAATGTAAGGATAAAGTGCGGTGAAAATAAAGAAGCTCCTCCATATCACCTTGAAGCAGCGAAACCGGGTCAATACATATGCTGTCAAAAACACTCAGTGTTGTCTGACATTGAAGACAGTCATGGGAGGACCCAGGACAGCAATTGCACACCTCCTCCCAGCTACTTCCAAAGCTCATGAAAGACTGTTTTCAAAAACGCACAGAGATACACTCATTTCTATTGACTTTCTCACTCCGATTAGTTATAATATGAAAAGGTGGCACTCAGCTCCAGCCATCCGATCACTAAAAAATCAAAGTGCACTATTGAGTCCTAGAGCCAAAAGAATCATGACCATAAATCTCATTGACACTTGTCAAATAATACGTGTACAGGTCACACAATGTACTTACAAGATACTCTTAAGAGATCCTTCGCATAGTCCTTATGATTTTTGCCAACCATCAGAGTGAGAATTCATTTCACAAATGAAGATGGAAATCCTGGTTGACAACTCAAACAAGCTCATGTAGTAACTTGTGCGATTCTTTGATCAAACTTGGTGACAACTGGAAAGAAACGATGGTGCGATTCTTAAAGAATCAAACTTGTTTCAGGAAAAATGATCAACGGGTTATTGTATTTTTGAAATGAATAAAACACGTCTCGTGTGTCACAAAACAATTTTTGTATTATACGAACCGATTGATTATCAATCAATTTTCCGATAATCAAATCGTGAGATAGTAACTTCTGGTTCACCATCTTATCGTGCTGTCTGCTTTGAACGTCCGATAATGAGAACTGCTGAGTACGATGAATCTAATACTTATGTGTTAGAAAGATATCAATACTTCAGTGGAATCCGTCAAGAAGATTCTTCTTAAATTGACAATCTATCTCTGATCACAGGTCCGATCCTCCCGGATTCTAAGGTTTCGCCTAACCAAACCGGGCGAATGACAAAGCATATTTGTCTCCCCCTAACTTATTGCGAACTGGTTTTATCAGGGCAATTTAAAATGTGGTGAGGTCCATGAGTCCCAAGCTGTCTCACAAGATCCATAACCACATACTCAATACCGACCGATCAAACATAAGTCAACATGATAGCCTCAAGTACATTTTAAGAATTCCGCTACTCTGATACCACATCAAGTCTTTCTAAAGTGCTCGAAGTGTTTAAGTTAAATAAATTCAAGAAAAGATGCAACATTAAAGTTTTCAAAGAAGGGTATGAGCATGTCGTCCAGAAGTCGCAGTCCCAAGGTGGCAAAGATCAAAGAAGTGCAAAGATATTGTGCTTGGTGATGATCTCACAAGATCACGAAGATCCCTATGTCAAATACAAGTTCAAGGAAACACGCTCAAATCCAGAGAAGTCAATGATCACTACAACATAGTGCACTAAGAGAAAGTCATAGAGTACGAGCTAAGACTAAGATAAAGCATAGTATGCTAGGTTTTAGAAAGTTTGTAAATTGGAGTGACCTCCCCTTAGGGGAGTTGTTTTGGAGAACACAGAAAAGTGTGTCGGTATCACTATTCCAAAGTTGTAACAAGTATCCTAAGCTCCGTAGTTAGTATAAAGGAATAGATTGTAATCATAGTCCGCCCAAGGCCCATTGTGGCCCAACTCCATACTAAGTGTAACAGCACAACCCTTTGATCTTGAGCAACTCAAAAAGGTTGTGTGTTACAGCATCAACCGCCTGAGACTTATGTTGCGTGGGAGTACGCATCACCTGCTGCAACAAGCACCCGCGCAACTTGTACATTGGTAATCAACACTAATGACCTGTAATAAATGGAGTACGCATCACCAGTGCTGCATAACACACGCGCAACTTGTACATGTGCGTATCAAACACAATGACAATTAGATATTAAGAGGACCCTAGAGTTTATAATATAATAGATTTAGTATTTTTACTTTAAATATTTTCTTCTCTATCTTAATCAAGTGCTTAATTTAGCTTTTCTTTCGTAAAATTGATATTTTTAATGTTTTTCATGGTTAAAATATTTTAAAGTTATAATCCTTTTACAAAAGTCATCAATTTTAGTCATTTAAATTTATAAAGTTTGTGTCTTTTAGTTTTAAAACTTATTTCGATCATGTCTTTATTTTTTTAATCTTTATGCATTTTTATTGTTAATTAACTTTTAAAAATCATGTTTTATAAAATTTTAAGCTTTTTTAACATTTCAAAGTTTGCAAGCTGTATTCTTCTCCCACCCTCAAATGTACATACAGTTTACAAGCTTAGATGAATAATTGACGATTCATGGGTATGAAGAATCTATTTAGTAGTTTTAGTCGGTTATTAAGTAGTAATTTGGGTGTGAGCTATGGAATGTTGTTGAAGTTTATCTTTCGAAAGTTTATGTCTTTTGTCATTGCTTTCGTCTCCTAATCCAAACCAGGTGCTTTCTTATGCATTTCTTTATTTTAGTTATTTACCATGTTTAGCGTAATTACTTTTGTTATGTTTAGTTTTATTATTATGCTTTTAGCCATATTAGGATGTTAGAGTAGATATTTTTATATACTTGTTTGGAGATTGGTTGATTTGATGTGTTAGTTAAGTAGTAATTTGGAAGGGATGTTTATAATTTAACTTGAGACTTTTGATTTAAATGATGATCCAAAATATTGTTTTGAAAAGGTATAAAACTTGTTTTAACTAAAATTAAAAAGTGGAACCACAAACGATTTTAAAAATTTATTTTCTACTTAAGTCAAAAGCTTTTTGGAAATAAATCAACTTAAACGAATTTTATAAAAATCAACTAATAAGAAGTACATTGTGGATTATCGTTGTTTGGATCATTTCACATTCTTTTCTCAAGATTATTAGGTAAACGGAACCGGTGACCAATAAACTTGGACTAACATGTAATTTAATCAAAGAGTCAAATTTCTTATCTCGAATTATCAATCGTCCAATCCAAATTACCACTTAGCCACCACTAAAAATTAACCATATCCAAACAAGTATATTTCTTCCTTTATATTTGTCGTTATCCTTTTATCTTATTTCGTAGTTTCTTTGTAGATTTCCTTAGTTATTGTTTTCCTTAGTTTCCCTTTTCCTTGCATTTTTAGTCTATAATTAAAACAAAAAATATAGCGACATCTAAGCATTAAACGAAAAACCAAAATGTAAGTCTCAAATTCACCTCTCCTTTAGAACAACAAACCGAGAGATCTATACTTGATGATATACTTAGGTATTTAGGTTCGTGTCCGTATCTTTCTATATTTATAAATAATTTTTGGTGTGCTAAAACGATAACATCAAATGGCGCCGTTGTCGGGGAGATGGTGTACAATTCTTACGTTGCGGTGTGGAGTTAGTTCCTTAGAGATCCTTTTACTTGAATTTTTATTCTCGTGAAAGTTTCTTTTCGAGTATTGATTCGTGGAATAGTATATATATAAAATAACACAAATGCAAATCTCAACCAAATGCCCTTAACCAAGGCAAAAGGTCAA
>BQNB010049879.1:0-22070 GCA_026074375.1 Tanacetum coccineum
ACGAGCAAACGCGTACAACACTAAAAATAAATAGTACATTTATTGACGTCGTCAAAGACTTGAAAACACAGGGTGTTATAGTCATAGTGAGCTCTTTTTTGTCAAGCACAAATGAGAGCCTATACTTTGATCCATCTTCCTTCAAAGTATGCCAGAATTGCCCCAAGTAGATCCATGGTACTGATGATGAAGCAGCAATGCTAAATCTGAGCAGATGATACCGAAGAATGTTTGCCAGTATTTTGCTTTTGTTTGGGCACAACGGATTGTCAAGATCAATTTTTTTGTTGGCATCCATGAGATCATAGCGTTTGTTAGGTTGACATAATTCATCTTAATGAACATCAGCTTGTCTTTGTGGTTGTGCCATAATGATTTCTGAATGATTGTGGATAAGATATTAGATAACAAACAATTTATATAACATTTTTGTCTCTTTCTGCTCTGTCTGTTTATATGTTATGGCAATTCTTTTTGAACATATTTTTGATCAGTTTGTTTCTCATATGCTTATTCTTGCTTTTTCTAGCATATGCCATATGCTTTATTCGTATTTTTCTTTTGATTTTTCTTTTTGTGTGTTCTGGCAATTCTTTTTCGAACACACTTTAGATTTGCCTTTTCGCGTATGGTTTTTGTCTCTCTTTCTGTTTAGAATATCCTCACCAGAAATTCTTTGTGAAATGATACTCTTTCAAGAATGATGAAGACACTCTCTGATTTTGAATAAGACTCAAATTTGAGAAATTTAAGAGATATCATTCAAATTCTTAAAACTTTTTGTGAAAGAGTACAATTTTTGACATAATACAGAAATTTGAGAACTTTTTCAAAAATCATTTGTGCAAAAGCATTTGTATTTGATAACATAGAATCAGTCAAACTCAATTCAAAAATTGAATGGTCACTAATTCACTCACTCCTCATTATGTTCGTTATAGAAAATGGTCGAAACCGGACATGACTTAGACCACTTAAACAATTGAGAATAGAATTATCAGACTCAAGTTATTTTAAAAATATTTAATTTTGTTTTTCGTAATGAATCTTATACCACGTAAACAAACACATCTAATTCAACAACTGAATAGTCACTAAGTCACTCACTCCTCATTTTGTTCAATGCAGAAAACGGTCATAACCGGACATGACTTAGACCACTTAAACAATTGAGAATAGACATTTTTGACACAAGGTATAAAATTCATCAAAACTTGATCAATTTTTGCATAATTTTGAGGTACTTTTTCATAAACGTTTGAACTTAAAGTGTAACACCCCCAAACTACGATACGTAGCAGAATACAACGATTGGGGTGCTACTTCATAATACATGCACACGAGTCCCAGTAAACGTTCTAAAGATACGTTTATAAAACAAAATTTTCATTTATTAGAAATATCAGAGTTACATAGGTCTTAATACCAACGTAGAAATTTATTTCTAAAAGTCATAACACGACTTGATTTCTAAAACGTTATTTTAGTTCATGACACTACTTCACTAAGACACCGTCCTTGATATCCGCGTTCCGTCCCGTCCAGCCATCAACAGCAATTAACCTGAGATACATGCTTAAAAACGTCAACAAAACGTTGAGTGAATTCATATAGTTTACACATAACAGTTAGAACGCATATTTGGTTCAACAAAACATATAACATTGCTCGTAAGACAAGTTATATATGAATAATGAATTCCAACTAATGAGCCCGCGTACCGAAACTTAACACATTCAATCGTTGGAAGAAGTAATGGATTGCATCCGAAACGTGAAGTATGCCACTTCTCCTAATACTAACTACAAAATGTCCGTTCAGGGTGCTACCAACGGATTCATACCCCGAACAGGGTTTGTCAACCCTAGATTATTTAATGATTAGCGGTTCACTGCAACCTAGGCATTAATGTCACACAGTAAAAGACATATACTCAATAGTGAATGGAATCATGTTTAGTATCAAAACATATTGCGTTCTCATTTTCACAAAACATCATGTATCCCCCTCGCGGGTTTAAAAATATTTAAAACACTTAAAAGCGAGGCTATGAACTCACCTTGATCGAAGCCGAAGATTAAATAATCGAAACAATCACGAACTACTCGATGACGAGCTCAACCGCGACCTATAATTTATGTCGTTCCATTATTACATAGCAAAATACGATCGGATAGTGCGCGCATCGCAACTATCAAAATAGTATAAATATACATACACATGTGATGAGAAATCCACTTGCGCGTCCTAGATACTAAACTCCACTTAATTGAGTTACGATCATTCTTTCATTTATATTGTACATCGCTTAATCGAAAACTTTCTATTTTAGGAAACTTTCTATTTTTGGAAAGTTACTATTTTCAGAAAGTTACCATCTTTAGTAAGTCTTGTTATCCAATTATATTTATAATAATATTTATTTATCTCGTCGAGCTTTCGATATTCAATGTGGTTATTAATTACTCA
Source organism: Tanacetum coccineum (assembly GCA_026074375.1). Classification (NCBI taxonomy): domain Eukaryota; kingdom Viridiplantae; phylum Streptophyta; class Magnoliopsida; order Asterales; family Asteraceae; genus Tanacetum; species Tanacetum coccineum. Next base: position 2,470 of record BQNB010049879.1, read on the forward strand.
TATCGGTATTATATTCCGATTATTACAAAAGTTTCTGTTTTTAGAATCTACTTCGTTCATAACAATCGTTAAATCTAAACTATTATACTCGTAATAATAATAACGTTTAATTACTTTTATAACACCCGACAAGTTTAGTATTAACCCGTTGACTTTCAAAAGTCAACGTTAGACTTTGACTTTTTATACATATTTATAATTAAATCTGACCCGCTCCAAACGACCAGTTATATCACATTTTCATGACTCGGACTCAAAAGAGATTTTATGTAAAACGACGTCCCGGACAACCTTTTAGTTTTAGCCGAGACCTAAAACTCGATAGAAAATGACCAAAATGCCCCTGCAAGTTTCTGCCGAAACTTTGACCCTTTTAAATAAAAACACAGACTTTGACCTTGGGTTTTGACCTGTTATTACTCGATTTTAAAACTAGCGAGCCTCTCGGCAAAGCAAAACATCATTCCGAGCAACTTTCGTGTTTCACCGGAAGGCCTAAACGGATTCGAAAGTGCTCAAAACAAGTGTTTAAATTTCTGACAGCAACTACTATTTTCTACATATGCTTAATTTTTCCACTAAAAATATATATCTCGTTTTCGCTCTAATTTCTTCGTTATTAGGAGTTAGAAGCTCCGTTTTATGTCAAAACGATCGTCTAAGAAAGCTTTATCATATTTTTCAATCCAAAATCAGATTTCACAAAATCTCGACCCTCGTTTTCCATGCCAAAGTTTCTGCACAAAATATACTTATTTCCAAAAGCGCCAAAACTCATTTTTGACCCAAAATCTCACTCACGACACATCTAATATGACCTATAATTCACACTTAACTTGCTCAATCAATTTATTTCATCAACTATCTAGACGACGCAAGATCTTATTGATTTCATCACATGCAACGACTAATATCATTCAATAAATGAAAACGAGCAAAACAAAATTAAAGAGAGTGCTTACAATGCTATAACAAGCAAGATCAGACTCGATAAATGGTCACACTTGTCCCTTTGTTCCTTTTGTCGTGACTTCGAACCCAAAACGAACCCTTAACCAAACCAAATCGAACCAAATCAACCCAAACTAACTTGTTTATTATTCAAACAATGACATACACTTTGTGTGTGTCTTCCCTCTTGTTCGAACCCACCACCGAACCTAAACTACAACCCTTTCTTCAATCCAAACTCTACTAAATCTTTTAACATCCACACCCACTAACACTATTTTAATTTAAATCAATAAAAACACCATTATTTATTCAAAAGCATCACATACATAAACCTTATTGCATGTTGTATATTACACCATGGATGACCTTCACTTGACCATCTAAACAATATATGATGGTTAGAAAATGCAAAACACCAAAGGATGTTGGTGTTGGGTTTCGTTCAAACCCAAAAAAGAAAGGAGGGAAAGGAAAACAAGCTAAAACTTTGTTCTTGGTTGATCCAAACTACTTTTGAGTGTTATTTGAGTAGATACAATTGATCAAAACTTGAAAAATGAATTTGTATGTGTGTGTATATAGGTGACCGGACAAGAGCAAAGAGGAAAAGGAAGAAGAAAAACAAATTTTGGACTATGAGTTCTATGTGTGAAATGATGAGACTTATATCTAAACTTGGAAGCATAAACTTGTAATCATGACATGGGAAAACAAAATGCATAGAGTGTGTGGGTGAACATATAGCCGGCGGCTATATGTCTAAGCATGCATAATTTATATATATATTTTTTTGCAAATTAATTACTTACATTTTTCTTGTAAACATTTAAATTTAAGGTGACACTTAAATGAAAACGTAATGTTAAACGCGAGTTAGACCAAGGTCAAGGTACAAGGACGACAAGGTTCACAAAATAATAATTTATGATTATAAAAATAATAACGAGACACGTCGTAAACTTTTACGATGCTCAAAATGGTTAACAAACGCGCGGTCAAACGGTGACTCGCGAAACGTTAAAAATAAAATTTTCAAATTTCCGTTTGTAATAAAATACTAAAATAATTATTTACGACAAATAAAAATTTAAATGTCGACGTTTGCTCATATGCATATATAAAATAATAATTATGACGTCGAATTCGCGATCGTCATACGCGTCGCGAAACTCAGGTTGTTACATTCCACCCACCTTAAGGGAGCGCCGTCCGGTGCTCATCCTTTCTTACTTGTCTTAATTTCGCTTGTAGTGAGATGGTTTTCTCAATATTGAGCAGACTCACATGCTTGTACGCATGGATTACACGTTATAATACTTGCCTTGACGACTCCAGACGGAAAATTAATGAAACGATTGGTAACCTTATACCAACAAGATTAAAAATATAATTACATTCGCTCTTATTACAAGAGACAAAAGACGCCACGAAATATATCTGGGAAAACATAAATCGCGTCGGTTTTAAACGAAAGACTTTAAACGAGAGATCAACCCAAATCTTAATTTGGTGACCATTCCAACCAAACAAAACGCACACCGCTATACAAACTAAAACATACATTGCTAACAAAAATCAAAAGATACATCAATAATCAAAACCGATATATTTTTATGCGTCATCATCCAAAACCAAAGTACTCATCAATATTCAAAAACCAAAATACACATGTCGCCCTTCCGGTCTCATTTAATAGTGGCCTACCGGTTGCGAAAAATATTCCGGAGTACGTACGACTCCATCAAACGCATTATAGCACTAACTTATAAAATCACATATTCAATTAAGCACACATTTGCCTATTAGTCATTTAAAAATGACCCTATATTTCTATCTAGCTTATCATCACGCTTAGCAAAAATCATGCCTGCTTTCTATAAGTTTTAGCAAAATATTCGTGCTTACTTATAAAGAAGCTTCTGCAATGGCCATGCTCATTACGCGGATTCATACCCAACCGGTTAGATTGCTCATTATACCCGGCTCGCCGGATGGTCAGGCCTCTTGGTAATGATCTCGACTAATTCACGGTTAGGTTTTTGCCAACCATAGTCATGCTCGTGGTTTAACAAGCCACAACCGACAATGGGCTACCAGGCTTACGTACCTCTGAAGTCAACCTTCATCTACATTCGGGTAAGTATACCCATTTACTCACGTCCTAAGCCGTATCACGGCAAAACAAAAACGACCTATACGCTTGCTACCATTCAAGAGCACATAGCACATAAGACACATAGAGCACCTAATTCGGCGGCGATAATTCCGCTAGAAAAACACATATTGTCGAAAGACAAATTGAAAACAATCAAGAAAACAATTGAGCATCATGGGCTCTTTGCTCGTTCGATAAAAAATAAAATAAAAATTTTAACGTTTTTGCATCGCGACTAACATAGTCGACTTGGTCCTAATACACCGCCTCAAATCCTAGATGACCCAACTATTCAAGTTGAGATAACTACACACATACCGTTCGGCTTAAGGCGCACTACAACAAAATGGAGTTAAGGTAACACCCATGAAGTGTTGTATTATGTCTTTTAAATGTTGCATTATGCATAAGGCGACACTTCACCAAGTGCTATATTATGTAACGTTGCCTTAGGTTTATGCAACACTTATATTGGAATATGCAACATTTTCTCAAAGTGTTGCCTACCTTTAAGAAATTATGATACTTAAATGTGCAACACTTTAAACTTAAAATGTGCAACACTTTAAACTTAAAATGCAACACTTTTTACAGTCTAGTGCAACACTTATACACTCAAATGCAACATTCTTTACACATAAATGCAACACTTTTATATCTAAAAACAACACTTTTATATTGATATGCAACACTTCTTTATTTGCAATCAGTAAATGTGCAACACTTTTATGTATCAACTACAACACTTCCTGGTGTTTATATCATATTAGTGCAACACTTTTCCTAACAATTTGTAACACTTTTATCTCATGCAACACCAATATTATAAATGTTGTATTTTCACAAAACACAATTTGATTGGAAGTCTAGTAAATAGATTGATATTTCCATTCAATCAAAGACGTAATCAAATACAATACAAAATATGATATTGTACTTTGACTTATTTGATCAATGTAAAATAACTAACATACATTGTCTATAACATACATTTTCTGGTAGAACGAAAAGTTATCTAATCAAAATCCTAGAAATCTTTGACATCTTCTTTGCAACTCTCCACATACAGTTTTTTGTTGGTAAAGTGCGCAAGAGCATCATAGCCTGCTCCAAAGCAACATAGCCTGCTACACATGAATATGAGACACGGTTAATTTATATTTTTGTTTTTGGAATAAAAAGGAAAGCTACCATTAGTAAAAATGTTACTCTGTATATTCAGTTATAAAAATAAAAAACTTTTATAAATGTATCCGATATCATTCAAATAGCATTTTGGAAAACGCAATCAACAAAAAAGGAACCATCGGACCTTATAGCATACGTGACGTTTGGGTTGTTACGGGATGAGACTATGAGACGTGGTGAAATTGTTATCTTTTATCACCATATAACAATTTATTATCCTCTAATATTATGTTTTTGTTTACAAGATTAATATGCGTGGCTAATTTCAATAGATTTTTGTTCTTCTATTAGCTATAAAAGGAATGACATTATGTGTACCTTATCTCCAAGAACTAAATTGAAATCCCCTGCAATAAGCACTTAACGAGTACACTCAAATGGCATTTTCTTAAATTGAGCTGAACATTATAACAAATATTGCATAGGCAGTGTTTGTGGTTGTTCTGAGCTCACTCCCATACCACTAGCTTCACAAGCCCTCACAGTAAAGTCCTCCACCAATTGCTCTGTCGACTTTTTCATTAAGGCAACCACTCCTTCGACCGTCTCAGCCTCTTTTTCCACCACGTCTTCTGTTATCAGGCCTTCTCTATAAGTTGAAAACACCCGCTTCAAATGCTTTAAATCATCTTCAATCATCTCGTGATCTGCCTTGGTGAAGCATCACCATAAGTTAAGCTTCAAAAGAAGCCTTCATGACTTCTTTTATAGCTAAATGTTGAGCCCGCTTTGTGACAATAGCACTCAAGAGTGTCAGGTTCTGTTTGAGAACTCTAAGCACAAGGCTTATCCGGGCATTCACTGCGTGACCTATGTAAAGACTCCCATACATAACAGAATTTGAATCAAGAAATACAAGACGATAGGCTAAAACCTCATATACATGTTGAGTGGCAGCCATAATTGTGGATCATATTTGCTCAAAGTAAGGGTGTCGGCTGCTATTACTGCTACTGTTATTGCCAGCCAATAGGTTCTTCTAAGAAGGAGGGGTGATTTTTGCAAAACTTTTTGTTAAACTTTTTACAAAAATCATCCCCAATAAGGATGATTTTTGCCAGACATTTGGCCACTCAAGGATGATTAGTGCCAATAGTATCGGGTAGGGATGATTAGTGTCACAAACTACAAACTACAGGGATGATTTTTGCAGTTTACTCTAGTTTAAATTTCATGATGCAAGTTCAACATAAAAAATAATACATTTTCACCTAGTTGAATCTTAAACACATAAGGATATAAATGCATTTATCATTACCAGTAAATATGTGAGTTTGCCACAATGACATAATGTTCATAGGGCTCTTTAAACTTGAATGCAACCATTATTGCAACACAATCACGTTTCAACCGTACATATGGATCATCGGGATCTCCATGGTCCTGTGAGTTCTTTCCTTGACCTATTCCAAAATCAAGAAGCATTATACTCGACAGCCCAAAGTCTCTAAAAATGCCTAAAATTTAAATTATATAAAACCCTTAAGGAAAAATTATATTTTTTGTCTTTTAGTGTATTTATTAAATAAATAAAATAATTAAATATTATTTTATTATTTAAAATCAAAAAGCGTGTTTTTAAGAAAATTTCTAAGTATAAAATTTGTACGAAATTTCGACATGACCCGTACGTTTATACAACGTTTTTCAGGGTTTAAAACCTCATTTTTCCACATTTTTCACAAATTCGACACTTTTCGACCAAATTTCCAAAATCTCAATCTTTAACACTTACCAACATTTTTCCTCCAAAATATCATTCAATATCATTTCGTAAATACATTTTCACTTTCAAAAGTCCGTCAAAGTTTTCATAACTACTAAATATCGCTTATTGGGCCTTAAGGCCCAACAAGGGTCCATTAGGACATTTATAAGTCCAAAACCAAGGTCCATTTACATATATAAGTATATACTTATATGTAAAAAATAATCCGGACCACAATAAGTCCTCCCATTAAGCCGCGGCTCAAATAGACTTATTGGGCCGTGAGTCCATAACCTCTAAAATACGTATATTAAGCTTGAAAATAAGCTATTAAGCTACGTATCGCTTTTGGTTACTACCATAAGCCTAAAAAATAATCCACAACATACGCCATAACACAAAATAATCAAAATCACTTTCCTAGTGATTTTGAGAAGCCATGCTCAAAATAAGCCAAGAAATAACTTAAAAATAAGCCTGAATAAGCCATACAGGCTACTTATCAAAAATAAGCATTCTAGCATCATATATTATTCAACCATCACGACCACAACATCAAAACTACAAAAACCCCATTTTCCCTTTTTACTATTCAAGAACCAAACGCATCCTTTTATTCGTTTCGCTTCCAAAAATCAATTTTCACAACGATCAACTTGTACAACTAACATCTATGCATCAAAACAAACCTAAAAGGACAAATGAAATTTAAATTTGAAAACTTACAAGAAAATCTTCAAATTTGTAGATTTCGACACGAACCGGACAACTCAAACGTTGTTTAAATGAATATCCAAACACCCTTATCAACCCGGAATAACATGTTCTTGATCAAAGTTAGAAAACTATAGTGGTTTTATGGTGGTTAGGGGCGGACGAACCCCACACACACACTAAAGTGTGTGTTTTATTTTTTTGAAATGAGAATGAAAATGAAATGGAAGGACTAGTGGTAGGATATATGTACATGGTATCTCTAGACAACAAGGCTAAAAATTAGCTTCCTTGCCCCCTATCCCTCACACGTCCCCAACAAGCATCCTAGGAGGGTTCAGGTCTTTCTTTTCGTGTCGAGATCACTTAAAAGCTCGTAAAACTCAACCGTAAAATTTACCCCAAAGTTAATTAGCATTTTTATTCACTTTAAAAATACTTTTCCATTAACCTAGAGTATTCACATGACATATTTTCACTTTACACCCTTCAAAACTCAATTTGGACATTAACGGACGTGTCAGACTCATTTTTCGGCATTTCTCGAAATTCATGGGTCAAACCACCCGGAATACACATAATACAATAATACCTTCCAAAAGGGATTATTAATCACAATAAACCTCAAATCATCACATATCTCATAAAATCACCACCGTCAACACGGTACAAAATCTGAATAAACTAACAAAAGTCAAATAGTCAAAGGACTATTAATGAAATATTCAGAACACAAAAAGGGCAAAGGTTACAATTTAAGTCTACTGTTGAGATATAGGAGTTAGATGATGATGTATTGTTAAATGCACCTGTAGTTGAGAGTAGCAAAAGGTTAGCATTAGGTTGGATAAATGAAGCTGATGTTGGAGAGTCTAGTGTGGGTAAGAATGACAATGTGAATGTGGTTGGGAGTAGCAAAAGTTTAGCATTAGGTTGGATAAATGAAGCTGATGTTGGAGAGTCTAGTTTGGGTAAGAATGACAATGTGAATGTAGATGAGAATGTGCATGAAGAACAGACAGTCAATGTGAATGATTATACAATAGATGACAGGTTTGAGTTAGATATAGATGAGAATTTGAATTTGGATGATTATACAGTATATGTAGATGAGAATGTGAATGTAAATGAGAATATAGATGAGAACATGAATGAGAATGTGAATGCAGATGATGAGAATGTGAATGCAGATGATGAGTATGAGTAGGATGATGTAGAGGATGGAGAGGTTATAGGTAATGATAGGGAAGATTTCATTGTGGATGAGGAGCATGTGATTGATGATGTAGAAGTAAACATGGAAGGTTTTACTTTTAGTGTTCAAGAACAAGGTGCTGAGCAAACTGTAACACCTAATGTAGATTTGACAGATGAAGCTTTAGAGGTGTTGGATTTTGATTCATTTGATAATGATGTAGGAGATGATACTGTAAGTATTACAAGGAGGAGTCTTAGGAAATTAAGAAAAACTGGTGGTCAATCATGTGGTATAGTTAATACCTTATTTGTGGGACAAGAATTTGGAACAAGAAATTAACAAAAGCCAAAATTAAGGCTTATGCAGTTGAAACAAGAAGAAAGATTGGAATTGTAAAAAATGACAATGAAAGACTCCAAGCTAAATGTAAGGGCAATGTAGTTGAGTCAGGGAATAGTGTATCATAAGAGAATCTTTCACATGCATGAGGGGCTTGGGTAAAGAGACAGGAAATAGTGTATCACAAAGGAATAATAAATTGAAAGGTAAAAGTGTTAATTTGGTAGATGAGGACAAAAAAGAGTGCCCTTGAAAGGTGTATATTTCAGTTAGGGATAATTTAAAGTAGGCGATGAGGACATTAAAGAATGACCATTTATGTCAACAAAGTAGAGAGATAAGAGCATGCACATCTACTTTTCTATCATAACATGGTGTAGATCTGCTTCACACTAACCCTCAAATTCTAATCAAAGCAGTACAAGAACATATGCAAAAAATAGTTTCAAGTGGGTGTGTCCAAGACCAAAGCTTTTAGAGCAAAAGCTAAGGCAGAGGTTCATCTTAGGTGTAATCAAGAACAACAATATTCTCTACTCTAGGATTACTGTCATGCTTTAAAGAAGTCTAACCCAAACACAACAGTTAAGATAGATGTTTATAGGGCTCATAATCCACATGAAAATGTTAGAAGGTTTAAAAGAATCTATGTATGTTTGGGTGCTTTTGAGAGACGGTTGCTAGGATTGGATGGGGCTTTTATGAAAAGGGAATTATTCAGGTCAATTGTTAACACTTGTGAGTGTAGATGCTAATAATGGAATCTATCCTGTAGCGTATGGTATTGTTGAATCTGAATCTAAAGAATCATCGACATGGTTCTTGTCATGTCTTGGAGATGATTTAAATCTGGAAGCCAATTTAAACTTTACCTTCATTACAGATAGACAAAAGGTACATACTTGTAGTTATTTTGTTGCTTTACTAAACATTTTATTTACTAATTATTTCTCTGTTGATTTGTAGGGTCTGTTACTAGCTTTGAAAGATCTCTTTCCTGCTGCTTAACACATATATTGTGTTAGACATATTCATGATAACATAAATTTAATCTATCAAGGTGGCCATTACAAGGAATTGTTGTGGAAGTGTGCCACTGCAACAACTGAGGTACACTTTGAAAGAGCAATGGATGAATTCAAGGGGTACAATAGACTGGCACATGAGTGGTTGAGGAAAATCCCTCCTAAGCATTAGAGCAGATCATAATTTGTAGGTATTTGTTTATAACCAACAACTGCTTATTAGCATCTAAGTAATTTGCCTAAATGTTTTGTTACTACTTATAACATGAAGGGAAAACTGTGACCTATTGATCAACCATATCTGTGAGGTTTTTAACAGACAATTGCTTGAAGTTAGGGATAATCCTGTCATAACTGCACTAGAGTATGTTAAGGAGTATCTTATGAAAAGAATAATGATAGTTCAGAAGGTTATTGAAAAAAGTCAAGGCCCATTAACACCAACTATGACCAAGATTTTTAATGTAATAAAATAAAAGACATCACAGTGTGTTGTTGTGTGGAATGGTGCTGAACTATTTCAGGTTAATGAGGGTAGACAAAATCAGGTTGTAGTCAATCTAGCTAATAGGAGCTGCACTTGTAGGAAATGGGAAGTGTCTGGTATTCCATGTAAACATGCAGTAGCTTGTATCTTTAACATGAATGATAATGGAATGCAAGTAGGGTTGCCAAAGAATTGGGTCCATCAGTTAATGAGGTTACAAACTTGGAAGACTGTCTACTCTTTTAAGATAAACCCAGTACCTGGTAGGTAGTTTTGGGAAAAGTCTCAAGTGCCTTTGAGATTGATTCCACCTTATATCTCACCTAAGGTTGGTAGACCATGTAAAAGGAGAAAGAAAAGTGTAGGGGAGGTGACTGAAATGGTTAAAGATGGTAAGCTCATTAGAAAAGGTGGCACTGTCAGTTGTTGCAAATGTGGTCAAAAGGGGCACAACAAAAGAAGTTGTAAAGGGACAAGTGTTGCTGGTAGTAGGTCAGCAAGTGCATCTGCAAGTCAACCTGCAAGGGCCAAGCAACCACAAAGGCAACCCCAAAGAGCGTCAACATGCAACTGCCTCTGCATGTACACCCAAACCAACCAGGCAAACCAAAACAAAGAATGTTGCTGCAAATGGATCACATGGTGCAAAGAAGACCCCAACAAGGCAGAGCCAAAGACAAAAAGCTACAAAGAAGACCCTAACAACAAAGTAGATTACTTTGTTTATGTATTCATATTTTGTTTAAGACAATGTTTATGTATTTTACAAGTTGAAAAACTTGTTTAAGGTATGGCAATGTTAGCCTTTTTTAAACCTATGCTGTTTTTTACTTTCTAGGATTACTTGTTTAACAATGTTAGCCTGCACAAAGCCTTTCTAACAATTACCAATAACACTGAGCATAAAATGTACTAAACACTTAACATAAACATTCATTATCATTGAAACTAAACCAAAATACATTCTTGAACACTTTTACATATACCAAAATCTTTTACTATAGCCAATTAAGTGTTCAAGTTATTCAACATTACATTACAGTTTACAACAATAAACAAATCATAAAGAAAACCCAACTTATAATCAACATCATCCTCGATCTTTGTCTTTCAGCTGCCATTGTAGCCAATGATGCTTCAAGTTGAGTTATTGCCATTGTTTGTCGGTTTTTAACCCTAAGTAACCTAGGAATGATAGTCCTTGCACGCGCACAAATTGGTGGGTCATACCAATCAAAAAAGTCACAAGATGTTCCACCCAGTCGAGGACAAGTATGAAACCGACGTCCTGGGTGGTTATCCGTCCATGCAGTACAGATTATTGTTTGTTGACCACAGAAACACAATGCCATCTCCTTGATTTTCGTTTTCCCCTTTTTCAATTTTTTAGGGTTCTTAGGTGTGTGTTAATTTGGGATGTTGTATGTTAAAGTGATTTGGGATGGTGGGTGGATGGATTATAAAGGGGTGTTGACTAAGGGTGTTTGTTTGACTGGGTTATCAATTAAAGGAAATAATGGAATGGACGAAAAAGCCCTCGCATGTGTTGCACGTGTGTGGGCCCAAGATGGACAAACTAACGACGTTAAGGCAGACAGACCAAAAGTGGAACCAAACCTCAAAAATACGGACGTTTTTTGCAATTTCGAAAGTCGACGGACCAAATCTGCAATTTGGCCAAACTAAAAGGACTATTTTTGCAATTTACTCTAAAATGTAATACATACACTTTATCTTAAATTAAGCACAGTAGTAAACAATGTTTGATTTAACTAATGTCACGTTCATTTTAAACGAGGTTTTAAACTCGCGCCATTATAGCAAAAAAATCATATATTCAATAAGTACAAAATTGCCTATCAGCTCATTTTAAATGACCCTATATTTCTACCTAGCTTATCATCACGCTTAACACATTCATGCTTGCTTTCTATAAGTTTTAGCAAAATAAACGTGCTCACTTATTGGAAAGCCTTAGCGGTGGTTATGCTTATCACGCGGGTTCATGCCCAACCGTTTAGATTGCTCATTATACCGAGCTTTGCCAGATGACTAAGCTTCTTTGAAATGATCTCGATCCAAATCACGGCTAGATTTTGGCCAACCATAGTCAAGCTTGCAAGTTGACAACCCACAATTGACAAGGGACTATCAGGCTTACGCACCACTCAAAGCAATCTTCGTCTGCATTTGGGTAAGTATACCCATTCCTTTACGTCCTACGCCGTATTACGGCCACACTAAAGCGTCATAAGCGCTTACTATCACTCAAAAGCACATAGCACATAAATCACATAATATCATGATAGGAGGCAGTATGATAATCCCGCTAGAAAACACACATTGTCTAAAGACAGATTGAAAACAATCACGAAAACAATTGAGCATCATGGTCTCGTTGCTCGTTCGACAAAAATCAAAATTCCAATGTTTATGCACTGCGACGAGCATAGTTAACTCGGTTCTATCATATTGTCTCAAATCTAGATGACTCAACTTATCAAGTCGAGATAATTACACACATTTCTATTTTGATACCGTTCGGCTTAAGCCGTAGCTACTATCGGTTAGTCGTCGTCCTCTAGAGGAAAGTGGAATTACCATTTGGCTGAATCTCCAATCTTTTCGCTTTTTCATACGTACACAAAGTCATTACGTCAAGGAGTAAGGATCACTAACATTAAGTCAGGTGTCGCTTAGTGCCTTATTCTAATCTTCGACGACATCAGGTATACTTACAACTATACTACCACTACATTCCATTTCGTGGAAAGAAGTCTTCTTCATTCCTCACTTTCAACCTCGGGACTAACCATCTCAGCTTCCACCCACCTTAAGAATCTTGCGACTCCAAGAAGATCCCTTCTCAATGTAGGTATCCGGTTTCTTGGTATCTCATCATCTAACCACCTCATAACTTCTCCCTGACTTTCGGGCATGTCTACGTGTCCATGCGACGAAAAATAAAATAAAAATTTCAACGTTTAGGCACCGCGACTATCATAGTCGACTCAGTCCTAAAGCATCGCATCAGATCCTAGATAACTTAACTAATCAATTTGAGACAACTACGTACATTCCTAATTCAATACCGTTCGGCTTAAGGCGTTAGCTACTTTGATTGGTTCCTCAGGATGGAAACGGATGTACCATTCGGCTGGAATCTCCAATCTTCTCGCTCTTTCATATGCACACAAAGTCGTTACGTCAAGGAGTAAGGATCACTAACCTTAAGTCAGGTGTCGCTTAGTGCCTTATTCTAATCCTCGATGACATCAGGTATATTTACAACTATACTACCACTACATTCCATTTCGGGAAAAGAAGTCTTCTTCATGGCCAACAGTTGATATATCAAAGGCAACATACATTCAATGTAGGAGAAGTCTTCTCCATTTCTTACTTTCAACCTCATGACTAACCATCTCAGCTTCCACCCACCTTAGGAATCTTTACATCTCCAAGAAGATCCCTTCTCAATGTCGGTATCAGGTTTACACCCTTGGTAGCTCAATTTTACCATTGCTTACTAGCACACCGACTATACTTGGTCTCGACACGTCTTCATAACAACCACCGATCTTCATTACCACGAACTAGACTTCACTCCTTTCTAGACACACTCGTTCTGAACAATACCATAGATATTTCCTCTTCGGGACAACTCGGTCATAATGACTCGCATGAGACTCTCTCCATGCCGTCAGTAGGAGTAGGGTTACTTGCATAAGAATCCGTAGCAGGGTAAAATTATTTTCACCTTCCGAAAGCTTGACCCAAACATTTATCCTAATTATCAAGCGTTTTAATGGTAACGATTTATCCGACATAGCGTGGTTCTTCCTAAATTATGCATAGTTGATCAGGTTATGCATAATTGAGGACCAAACGACATCATGTCCATCCTCGTCAAAATGTTTCTTTTTCGTACGCTACATGCGTAAGTCAATTCCAAGAAAATTTTCAAAGAGTAAAAATTTAATTATTTCAAAAGAAAGAAAAGAAGATAGCACCACCTTTCATTCTTATTATTTAAAGAGGAAATTTATTCATATATATTATGTTATAAAATATTCTTTTTTAAAAGAAGGTTTATTTGACACCATAGGGGCAGTTTATAAAATTTGAAAACACATTTTTTCCATTGTTTACACAAAAAATTAATACAACATAGTCAATATGATTTGCGCAAATTCGTTATTGTAATTCATAGTTTTAAAATCATCAATTTACAAATCATCATTAAATACAGTTCGGTCAACGGTCACAGCAATTTAAAAACAATACCCATTCATGGATAATGCAAGCAAGTATCATACGCGCGCGAAAGATCCACAATCATTCCACACTCGTGGTTAGGTCAATCTAATAACAGGGCTACTCAGAACATCAACATCCACAATCATACAAACTCATAATCAAATGATATTCATAATCTCATAACCATAATAATAACAATGCTGGGGGTAGTACACATACAACCAAAATCCCCCAAAAGTTATAAATCTCCGGTTCTAAGACCGATACATCCCATCATGATAATTCTAAGTTTCTAATACATAAATCCTAACATATCCGATGGCTGCGGTGTTTACAAAAACAAAATACACTCGGCAGCATGACCTTACTAACTGACACTAGCAGTTTAGTGGCTATACAAATGGTCATAATCAAATCTAAAAATCAAAATAAACTACTAACAGAACTACTGAGGTCTTGGTGATCTCCTCTCCAGCGCTGCAAGTCGCCTATCCATCCCCAAAATGCACTGCATCAATTTGCTCTCCTAGCTTCTCATTTCTGAAACTGCAGTCTATAGCTGCTGAATCTGCGTGTCTCTTTGCTGCACAATTGCCTGCAAAGCCTGCACCTTGCTGGGTTAATCCTACAATCTCCTCGTCTCTCTGGGTTGCAGTCTGCTGACCCTCCCATCTGTTTGTAGCATGAACCATCTGGGATGCCATCACCTGCATATGTCCCTCAATAGCAAAAACCCTCAGGCCAATCTCCCCGATAGAAACACCAGCTGCTACCTCAGCATCACTCACCTGGATCACCTTCTTTACAAGATGTCCATGTTCGTACTCTAGGTTACCTAAGCGGGTACTCAAGTCCTCAATCACTGATGGAGGTACAGGAAGTCCTGATGCTGAGTGGGGGAAAAATGGTCCCTCAGCAGGAGTAGTGGATGGACCTCCAACCTTGTAGACGCTCGGTTGCTGCACTGCTGGCATCGGAGGTGGTGTGGTGGGAGCCATCAGCAATTCTTGTTTACCTCCCAAACCTCCTCCTCATCAAATCCCTCGGAGGCATCATCCTCAAAATCATCATCGCCAAAGAGCATGGCAATGTCCTCATCCATATCAACCACTGGAGCGATCATCTGCGCCTCCGCCTCGACTATCGGCTTAGCAATCTCATCCACTATCGGGCCAACCATCGGCCCGTCCACTACAATTCTAAGCTCTCCAAGTAAAGGCACGTCTGCCTTGATCCATCCGTTGTTGTTGTTCGGGTTACCAGCATACCCTGGTAGTTATCCGGGTGTAAAGAAATCATAAGCTAGATGCGGCTCCAACTCATCTGTAGGAAAGTCAAACACGCGATTCGGCGACAAAGGTTCACCCATGATACTACAAGGAAAAGAAATACTTATATTAGTAATCATCATATATATTTTTAATCATATGTAAAATTATACTCATCACATACTAGGATGGTTTCATGACATTGCATTAAATGCATAAAGAAATTAAATTTTTTGCGAGATGCGAATACCAAGTTATATATATATAACATACATCATAGAACGGATGTCGTATATATACTTCTATAATCATTACTTATATCAAGTGTATCCCACTTGTTACGCACATAATATGCAATCAAATATACCACATAAGGCTTCTAAGGATCGGGAACAACACGCGTGCGGATATCGGACAACGGTGAAAGACTCGTGAATTTTTTTCCAAAAACAGTTGTAGTCCAAGTTTTGTAAAACGACTTAGTTCACTACAACTCGTGCTCTGGTACCACTCTGTAACACCCCCAAACTACGATACGCAACGGAATACAACGATTGGGGTGCTACTGCATAATACATGCATACGAGTCCTAGTAAACGTTCCAAATATACATTTATAAAACAAAATTTTCATTTATTAGAAAGATCAGAGTTACATAGGTCCCAATACCAACGTAGAAATTTATTTCTAAAAGTCATAACACGACTTGATTTCTAAAACGTTATTTTAGTTCATGACACTACTTCACCAAGACACCGTCTTTGATATCCGCGTTTCGTCCCGTCCAGCAATCAACAACAATTAACCCTGAATACAATTCTTAAAAAATTAACAAATACTTGAGTGAAATTCATAGAGTTTGCACATAATAGTTAGAACACATATTTGGTTCAACAAAACATATAACATTGCTCGTAAGACAAGCTATATATAAATAATGAATTCCAATTAATGAGCCCGTGTACCGAAACTTAACATATTCATCCCCCGTAGGACAAAATAATGACCGAGAAGTATGCCACTTCTCCTAATACTAACTACAAAATGTCCATTCAGGGCGCTCACCAATGGATTCATACCCCGGACAGGGTTGTCATAACCCAATAGGATCTATTTAAAGCATTACGTTCACACTGTCAACTAGGCAACTAAAAAACTAACGGTCACACAGTAAAAGGAATATACTCAATAGTGAATGAAATCATATTTAGTATCAAAACATATTGCGTTCTCATTTTCACAAAATGGCATGTATCCCCCTCGCGGGTTTAAAAATATTTAAAACATTTAAAAGCGAGGCTATGAACTCACCTTGATCGAAGCCGAAGATTAAATAATCGAACAATTACTAACTACTTCATACGAGCTCAACCGGGACCTATAATTAATGTCGTTAGCCATTATTACATCGCAAAATAATAACGATCGAAAGTGGCGCGCACAATCGCAAACTATCAAAATATTTATCATATACAAACACATGTGATAGGAAAGAAATCCCACTTGCGCGTCCTAGATCCTAAACTCCACTTAATTGAGTTACGATCATTCTTTCATTTATATTGTACATCGCTTAATCGAAAACTTTCTATTTTAAGAAACTTTCTATTTTATGAAACTTTCTATTTTTGGAAAGTTACTATTTTCAGAAAGTTACCATCTTTAGTAAGTCTTGTTATCCAATTATATTTATAATAATATTTATTTATCTCGTCGAGCTTTCGATATTCAATGTGGTTATTAATTACTCATATCGGTATTATATTCCGATTATTACAAAAGTTTCTGTTTTTAGAATCTACTTCGTTCAAAACAATCGTTAAATCTAAAATATTATACTCGTAATAATAATAGCGTTTAATTACTTTTATAACATCCGACAAGTTTAGTATTAACCCGTTGACTTTCAAAAGTCAACGTTAGACTTTGTTTGACTTTTTTATACATATTTATAATTAAATCTGACCCGCTCCAAACGACCCGTTATATCACATTTTCACGACTCGGACTCAAAAGAAATTTTATGTAAAACGACGTCCCGGACAACTTTTTAGTTTTAGCCGAGACCTGAAACTCGACAGAAAATGACCAAAATGCCCCTGCAAGTTTCTGAAACTTTGACCCTTTTAAATAAAAACACAGACTTTGACCTTGAGTTTTGACTCGTTATTACTCGATTTTAAAACTACTGAGCTGTACGGCAAAGCAAAACATCATTCCAAGCAACTTTCATGCTTCGCCGGAAGGCCGAAACGGACTCGAAAGTGCTCAAAACAAGTGTTTAAATTTCTGACAGCAACTACTATTTTCTACATATGCTGAATTTTTCCACTAAAAAAATATATCTCGTTTTCGCTCTAATTTCTTCGTTATTAGGAGTTAGAAGCTCCATTTTATGTCAAAACGATCATCTAAGAAAGCTTTATTATATTTTTTGATCCAAAATCAGATTTCATAAAATCTCGGCCCTCATTTTCCGTGCCAAAGTTTCTGCACAAAATATACTTATTTCCAAAAGCGCCAAAACTCATTTTTGACCCAAAATCTCACTCACGACACATCTAATATGGCCTATAATTCACACTTAACTTGCTCAATCAATTTATTTCATCAACTATCTAGACGACGCAAGATCTTATCGATTTCATCACATGCAATGACTAATATCATTCAATAAATGAAAACGAGCAAAACAAAAATAAAGAGAGTGCTTACAATGCTATAACAAGCAAGATCAGACTGGATAAATGGCCACACTTGTCCCTATGTTCCTTTTGTCGTGATTTCGAACCCAAAACCAACCCGAAACCAAACCAAATCAAACCAAATTAACCCGAACTAACTTGTTTATTATTCAAACAATGACACACACTTTGTGTGTGTCTTCCCTCTTGTTCGAACCCACCACCGAACCTAAACCACAACCCTTTTTTCAATCCAAACTCCACTAAATCTTTTAACATCCACACCCACTAACACTATTTTAATTTAAATCAATCAAATCACCATTATTTATTCAAAAGCATCACATGTATAAACCTTATTGCATGTTGTATATTACATCATGGATGACCTTCACTTGATCATCTAAACAATATAGGATGGTTAGAAAATGCAAAACACCAAAGGATGTTGGTGTTAGGTTTCGTTCGAACCAAAAAAGAAAGGAGGGAAAGGAAAACAAGCTAAAACTTTATATTGTTGGTTTGAGACCAAACTTACTTTTGAGTGGTTAATTTGAGTAGATACAATTGATCAAAACTTAAAATGAAATTGTTCTTTGTGTGTATAAAGGTGGCCAGGACAAGAGCAAAGAGGAAAATTAAGAAGAAAAACAAACTTGGACATGAGTGTCTATGTGTGAAATGATGAGACTTATATCTAAACTTTTAAGCTATAAACTTGTTAACATGACACTAAAACACAATTCATTAGAGGTGGTGGGTGAACATATAGCCCGGCGGCTATATGTATAATCATTCATATTTTATATATATTATTTTTTTCAAATAATTCATACCTTTTTTCTTTGTAAACATTTAAATATAATGTGACACATAAATTAAAAACTAATGTTAAAAACGCGATTTAGGTCCAAGGTCAAGGAAAGGACACAATGTATTACAAATAAAAATTTATGATTATAATAAATAATGAATAGACAAGTCCGTAAACTATTACGATGCGTTCAAAATGTTTAACGAACGCGCGGTCAAACGTGACTCTGAAACGTTTAAAAAAAAATTTCAAATTTCCGTTCGTAATAAAAAAAATTAATTATTTACGACAAATAAAAATTTAAATGTCGACGTTTGCTCATATGAATTTATAAAATAATAATTATGACGTCGAATTCGCAATCGTCATACGCGTCGTGAAACTCGGGTTGTTACATCAAGTCACATGAGAGACTAATCTTATTATTTATAGACATACTATCTTTAGACAACACATTCAGATATATATCATCAACATATACTAAGTCTAGTAAGCCCCTCAAAAATTTTGTGCATTTTCTAACAAATTCGACACTTCCGAAAATAAGCTTTGACTTTTTAGTTTTGACTTTTCCAAATTTTGACTTTTTCAGATTTGAATTTTCTGAATTTTGACTTTTACAGATTTGACTTGTCGAAAATGGTTTTCTTTCCAAATTTTTATAACAAATTCGATCTCATTGATCCTTTTTAAGCTAAAACTAGTCCATTTTGACCAAAATTACTCAATTATCCAATTTCGACAAATTTTGAATACTTTCGAATTTTATCCAGTTTGTTGAATTTCTAATTCTCTGAGTTTAAGCAA
>BQNB010049880.1:0-41815 GCA_026074375.1 Tanacetum coccineum
AACATAAGCAGAAGCCCAGAATTCTTGCATATAGATCTCTGGAGCATCAGCAGTGACTTGGAATGCCTTGTAGAAAGGAGTGAGCTTTAACACATCGTAGACCACTTGAAGGGTTGCTTCCTTTGATGTGACATCCGAACTTAAGCGAAGATTACATTTACCAATCTTAAGTCGGTCAGCAGGAGCCACCAATGCATCATCCAAAGCAATCTGATCCGCTATTGAGATTTCCATGAGTCTGTTTAAGAAAGAGTGAGTGCAGTTTATAAGAAGACACAATCATTCATTCATGAGAACCTTTATGACTTTTAGCACTTTTGAAGATCAATCTACTTAGATAGACGAATAGCGTGTAAGACAAAGGCACCTATCCTAACAATTAAGTCGAATGTAGTTAACCTTGGTTTTGTCAAGCTTTTACTGTCTATTTTAAACTAAGAGATTTGTTGAATTTAATCTTAGTTAGAAAAAATTTGATCTTAAGTGTGTTATGTCAAAAATTGGTTAAGTGTTGATAACTTTACTCGTTCGGTCTTCACTAAATAACACTCGTTCGGTCCTCAAAGAAACAGCTAGATCGGTTTGCACTGAAATTTCACTCGTTCGGTCCTCAATAGATTTCACTCGTTCGGTCCACACTATACTTCACTCGTTCGGTCCTGTCTAAGAGACACTCGTTCGACCCTCACAAGATTCACTCGTTCGGTCCTGTCTAAGAGTCACTCGTTCGACCCTCACAAAATTCACTCGTTCGGCCCTTTCTAAGAGTCACTCGTTCGGTCCTCATTTTTTTGCTACTCATTCGATTCACAACAAATTACTCGTTCGGTCCATGCAGGTTATATTCGTTCGATTCATACAAGTTTTGATTGATTGGTTTCTTAACTTTGTGCTAGATCGACTCTAACGGCTAACTCTTATTCTAGCATATATTAGACCACGATATAACACTTTCACACACAAACATTTAATATTTATGCATTTATCTATTCAAAAGAGTACACAACAATCAAGAACAGGTTTGAAACACAACGAATAATAACATTTGACTATCCTAAACATATATTACACCTAATACAATCAAAAGCCCTCAATCAATTGAAGGATTTAACCAAGTTCGATTATAAGAACCCTAATTTTAAAATTAGGGCAACTTCAATCAAATACGGTGAAATCGTTTAATTCCTTTAGGATTCGAGTTGATTAGGTGAAGAAAAACATGATTTCAGTTATACCTTTGATATGAAACGGAGTAAGTCAGCTAGATTGAAGTGATTCGAGTAGTAAAGTGTTCGTGTGTGTGTTTGAGTGTGTTTTTGAGTGTGTAAACAGTGAATAGGAACGGGTGATGATTTGGGGGGTGTTATTGTTATAACCGATTTCTAACTTTGACACTTTTGGCCCCTCATCTTATACTACTTATTAATCTTGCCAATTATGTTTTATAAGGTATATTCAAGATAAACAAATAGCACACTTGGTCCCTAATGTTTTAAACTCTCATACCTATAGACATAATTTAGCAAAACTACACCCTAAAGGCATAAAACAAGTAACACATAAAGCACAATCGAGTTAAACTTAATTAACTTTCTATCATGAGATATTACGTTATCGTTTGAAAATCTTTTTCCCTTTTTACAGCTCATTTGATCATGACAAAGAAATTTGACATTCTCTCCCCCTCAAACAATGACCCGTTTTCTATTTAAAGAGCTGTAGACATTGTTTGAGAAGTCAAATGTATCTTGAAAATTATTTTCAGATGATGGAATGATTTTGTATGTGACAAAACAACAAACACCAAGATAAATAAGATTTCTCTTATTTATTCACATAGATGCACTGAAACGTACACTTATGGATATAGGAAGCACGGGTTGTGATGCAAAGTAATCACAAGCCTTTGCATGGTCATAAAGTAGACCATGCCCGAGAATAAATTCCCGTTGTTAGGAACAACTGTCTTTTAGACGACATGTTTTCCTCAAGGTGAAAAGCGGGTTACTATCAGAAATAATAGCAAGCCATTTGGCATGTTTTGAAAGCATTTGAAACTTCTGCTCGAACTTCATTTACAGGCTTGTATCATTGTTGAATGACATTTCTAAGACCGTAAATGTTATCGATTTCAGAAGACATGCCATTGTAAAACTTCTTTTTGAATTTTTCTCATTTTTTAATTTTGTATTTTGTTTTTGAAAAATTTATATAAAAGAAAATCTTTTTGGTTTTTCTGATTTTATAAAAAATAAAAAATGAAAATAAAAATCTTTTTGTGTTTTTATGATTTTAAGTATTTACTTATTATACAGGATATTTGAATAGGTACCACCACTATTCATCAACTTCATCTGCCAATTGTTTCAGAGTATCCGGCGTAAAACTCCGCATTCCCAGCTTGTTGATAAGAAATTCAATTCTTTCTCGACCAAGAGCTTTAGTGAAGATATCCGCCAATTGATATTCCGTATTGACAAAGTAAAGTTCGATCACACCATTTTCAACATGCTCCTTGATGAAGTGAAATCTGATGTCTATATGCTTTGATCTGGAATGTTGAACGTTGTTGCAGCATAAGGCAATAGCACTTTTGTTATCACAGTACATTGGAATTTTATTGAATCCAAAGCCATAGTCGGTAAGTTGTGATCTCATCCAAAGGACTTGAGCACAACAACCGGACAGAGCAATATATTCAGCTTCCGTACTGGATATCGCAGCGCTTTTCTGCCTTTTAGACGACCAGCTCACAAGTCTATCACCCAAAAGTTGTATACTGCCAGATGTGCTACGGCGTGTATCTTGACAACCAGCATGATCCGCATCTGCAAATGCTGTTAGTGCAAAGAAAGAATCCTTCGGATACCAAAGACCCCGATGTACGGTTCCTTTTAGATACCGAAAGATCCTTTTTACCGCATTTAAGTGCTTTTCGGTAGGCCGAGCCTGATACCGGGCACACATGCATATAGCAAATTGTAGGTCAGGTCTACTGGCTGTAAGATAAAGAAGGGTGCCAATCATACCACGATAGTGTGATGGATCTACAGCTTTCCCGTCTTTATCCTCATCCAGTTTGGACTTCTCCACCATGGGAGTATCCACTGGGTCACAAGATTCAAAGCCATATTTCTTTAGTGATTCAAGAGCATATTTAGATTGGTTTATGAAGATGCCTCTGGGACTTTGAGAAATCTGTAGTCCTAAGAAAAATGAGATTTTACCCATCATCGACATCTTGAATTTTGAACACATTATTTTAGCAAATAGATCACAAAGTTCAGGAGTAGATGCAGCAAAGATAATATCATCGACATAGATTTGTACCAGTAATAGTTCCTTGCCTTCTCTACGGATGAACAGAGTAGGATCCACTGAGCCTTTTGAGAAGTCATTGGATATCAGGAATGAAGACAACATATCATACCACGCGCGTGGAGCTTGTTTCAACCCATAAAGAGCTTTCTTAAGCTTGTACACGTAGTTAGGTTTGTCTGGATCCACAAATCCGTCCGGTTGGCTAACATAAACCTCTTCCCGCAGATTACCATTCAGAAACGCAGTCTTCACATCCATTTGATAGATGACCATGTTCATATGAGCAGCAAACGCTAGAAAAATTCGTATAGCCTCTATCTATTTTGCAACGGAGCGAATGACTCTTCAAAAATCGTTTCCCTCTTCTTGACGATAACCTACCGAGGCGTCCAACTTTGCCTTGTTTTCAAAAATACTCTCTAACTCATCAAAGCTTAACCTTTGAGATCACTTAAGAGGCTGATGTACAAATGCTTTATCTGGAGGAGGAAACAAGTTCCCAACTCAAGACGTTCAAATCATAAAAGTTCCTCTTTTGCATAGCTTCTATCCAACTTGCTTGAGTTAATGTGTCTTTGTAGTTTATTAGTTCGACTGTTGTGAGAAGGGCATCATTAGTAGCAGAATAAGGCTTGTTATGGATTTGTAGTCGTGTGGAAACTGGTCTGCCGAGATCACCGATTATATTCTCAAGTGGGTGATCCTTAGTCCATTTGTGATTATGTTCAGACACTTGGTGATCGGAAGGCACAATTGTATGAATAACATCTGATGATGAGGATTGATCAGAAGTAACTTCTGGAATTAGAATACCAAAGTACGGATCATTACCCATATGTGCAACTTCAATATCATGATTTTCTTTCATCAAAACATCGATGAGAAATAATAGGTGTTTGAGTATTCTTGTGTTGAGGAGAGTTACTTGGTGAATGGTGCATCTTGATCAAACTGTTAGTTGAGGAAGGTGAGCCAGTTGATACCGCATGTTATGTGCAATCTACTTCAGGAATGGGGGTGGAGCCAATGATTCTCGGTTGCTTGGTAAATCAACATTGGGGGGGGGTGGGGGAGAATTAGTGACTCAGCAAAAACATTGGGTTGAATAACAACAATCTCAGTCAGATCTCGAAAGGTGGGTACAAATGGTTGTTGAAAGGATGGAGGGTTTGGCAACGAGTCCTGAACTGATTGTTTACAGGAGTCATCTCATGTAGGCTGCGGGTCTGAACTGCTGTGTTTCAGAAGCCATCGTGGTCAGAGCTCATCAAAGTCAACATTGAAAATGGTTGTATTATTCATCTGGTACTGTTCGTCTTTTGTAAATTCGGATGCGTTTTCGTAGGTGCATATGCCAATGAAAATCAAATGTTCCGACTTTGTTGTAAACTGCCAAATTCTCGCTATCATTCGTTGGGTAGCAAGAAGTGCCCACTTTGCACCAACATATGTAGATACGATAGATCAGGGGGAGGTTTGTCATGTTAAAGCTCGTATGGGTTTGTTTTATAGTGACGACGAACATATCATGGAACGATTTTGGGTTTTATAACAAGGTTGTGGTCAACACGCTTCTGCCCATAGAAAATAAAGGTGCTTTTGGCAATAATAAATTAAAACATAGTGCGGGCTGCTTCAATTAGCGCTACGATTTAGTCTTTCAAACAATCACCGTTTTGCTGTGGAGAGCTGGTTTAGTTGCAACGGATATTTCATGAGTGATGCAACTTTCTCATTAATATTCACGCAATGTTTCTGATTAACAACTCAGTTCCATTATCTGTTCTGATGCGATGAACACGGTTTCCTTTAAGTCGTACTGGGATCATCTTCAAATAGTTGATATAAAGCTGGAGCCTTTCATTTTTGATCGCAAAATTTTTACCTATGTAATCGAGAGTAGTCGTCGACATAACAAGGATGTACCTTTTCTTATCCATTGGAACACTCGCGGGACATGCATTGGCCTACACAGAATCATATGCAACTGAATAGAGTTTTTTCTTGGATTGGTGTCCTCAGGATTAGGTTTTGTGGGTGTTTTCTTTGAATCTTTTGCCTAATGAATGCAGAAACATAGTGGTCCTTTCAAACTTGTCAATTTTAATTCACAATTTAGGCGTGATTGGATTTCATATTATTCCTTAGACACTTTTGGTTCAACAGAGTGGGTCTCAGTAGCCTCCTTATCTAACGCTTTTCCTTTAAGTTTCCTTAACTCATTTTTTAGGGCTGCATATGGACCCAAATCTTTTTTCCTGGGGGTTTTGCATTTAATTCAGAAAATTCTCCCCAGGACTTTATATTGAATTGTTTTAATAACGCAGCAACATTGTTCTTTTGATTTGAAACACGTTTTTGGTTTTTAATAGGAGTCATAAAGGTGGTTTATAGTCTATTTCAAATGCTATTCTCATTTAACAAGGTTTTTCACTCTATGTTTCCAAATCAAATGTTTAAGAGTTCTAATTTCATCCATGTCTATTTGACTATACCTATCATTCCACGTTTTCCATTTAAGATTATATTTTGCTACTTTTCAACTTGACAATGACTGTGTCTTTTGCTTGAGACTGAGCTCTCAATTCACTTAATTCAAACAACTGAGTAAAACTTGGAGCATTTTGATTTAAAACACTGTTTTCTAGTTGAAAAATTTCCTGATTAAGTTGAGAATCAACTTCCAAAGTGATGCAATGTTTCTTCAAGAGTCGGCTTTTTAAAACTATTACAAAGTTTATCATAAAGTTTCTTTATCAAAAAATCCTTTTTTTGAGAAGCTCAGGTCTTAATGTTCGAGACACCTTGACATTCATTCACAGTTTCAAACCTTCATCACAGACAAATTAACAAACAGTTTTTTTACCAATATCATTATCAATGGCTTTATGCCAAGGAGTCGTTCATTTTTTCACTCAAACTTGATTTTAGTTTAACTTTGTTCAAAAAGTTCTGACTCCAAGACGATGTTGTTCGACAGCCTGTTTCCATTGATAAAAGGACTTTTTGGACATCGACAAGTTCTTCAACCAAGTTTAATTGATTGGAGTTATTGAAGATATCTTTTAACTCTTTTTTAAAACGGATTGATTTCATCTCGGAAAACAAGCCTGTGTATTTGTTCAAAACCCCCACGTGTGGCCCTCAGTGATAGCTATTGCATAGTAGTAGTGGTTCTTTCATTTGAACACACCACGAATCAAAGCCAGTTAAGATAGCGTTTGAGGCTCTTTCATGCTAGTTATACACCATACTTACTTTTGAAGTTCTTTTGGACCTCAACTTTAATGGTTGTTAAAGAATGAGATGGGTCCTAAGTGGGGACCGAAGTGCTTTCAATAGGCCATATTCACTATTATAAATCAGATTGTCGAACAAATCGTTTGTTGTATAATCGTTAGTAAGAATAGATAATTAATGGGTTTTGTCGTCTTTCACTCTATGTTTTACAAAATGGTCTTGTTCTTTCAAAAGCATTTTTGATACGGACTCTCTCTTCACAAAGCATTATGTTTCATCAGGAATCGGGAATACAACAGTATCCATTTTTAGATTGACATTCCCGGGCATACAGTAGTTTCTTGGCTTTTGACCTCCGAACTTTCTTCAGATAGAGGTTTTTCAGAACCGATTGTTGTTTCGTGAATGATCATAAACAAGTTTTGGATTTATAGTCATCTATTGAACAGTTTGCGCAGATTGTTCCTCTTTAAAAAATTGATAATATCAAGTTGATAATTTTATTTTTCTAAAGCAATTTCTCTATCAATATTTCTTATTTCTTCCTTTTTTAATTAAATCCTTTTTTAGATCAGAAACTGTTTTCATTAAAGAATCATTTTCTTGCACTTGTTCAAAAAGGAGGTTTCCTTAAGAACGTACAATCTCGCTTACTGTTCATTTGATCCTAAAAAACTGTTTTTACATTTTGCATTTCTTTCAAATCTTTAACCTCTTCTTTATATATGTCAAGCTCGGTTGTCAAGCTTTATTATTAACATTGGTGCAGAATGCGTCACTTGGTATTTATTGTTCAACATAGATAATATTAGGACATTCTTGTTGAGCAAAGTATGAGTTAGGACTTCTGCGGGCAGTTTCCTGTTGTGTTTCATTCAGATACTGAGAATTAAGTAATGATTTATTGCTATCACTGGTTTATTTCAGCATTCTGTCTGACTCACAATCATTAGGGACTGTTCCGGAAGGACGGTCATTATCTGCTCACTTTGATTGAATAAAACTAGGTCAGATTATTGGGATTGTTGTACCTCAGTAATGCATGGAACCATCCTAGAGAGATTTCACATGAGAGCAATTCTTGGCTGAGTTGAGTTTTTCATCACAATCAGAGTCATAGCATCCAGTTCATCGGTCTTGGATAAGCAAGCCATTGTGGGTGATGACAGTCTGAGAGGTTTTGAATGTCAGGAGTCCTGGATATGCCAAAAATGAAATTTCTTTCCTCTGGTTAAAAAAGCTTGACTCACTTTGCCTTGAGCTTGAACCAGCAACACTTTATCATTGAACCATGTTTCATCCCTTTTCCTCTTGGGCTTAGTACATACTGCAATATGACCTCTCCCTTTGGCAATTGGAACAGATGTCTGTCTGTTGTTTTCCCCGTGTTGCTTCACTTGCACCAGCGTGTGTATTTTCTTGTTCGTTCCAGCAACCATAAGTAGTTTTGTCTCCCCTGATGAGGGTTGCCCAGTAAAGTTACTTTCCATTATTGATGTAGCTTATATTGACAAAGGGTTTTTGGACGAAGTCCTTAGCGATTGTTGGTTGTAGCGATACGGGATGTGGACAACTGGGGGGGGGGGCTAGTTAGAGTTAAGATGACATTCATTGTGATTAATCGCATCAATTGGATCATCATCCTTTTCTGGAAACACTGGAAACAAACTAGACCGGAGTCTGGTTGGGAAAATTTAGGTTGTTGCTGTTGATAGGCTATGGAGCATATTCCACTTGTGGGATGGATGGTTATGGAGAATAAACGTTGTGGTGAACGGTAGATTGGTACTCATTTCGACTGGGATAAAGTATTGAAAAAGAGGTATTGATTTGATGGTTTGTGATTGTGAGTCTGAATAAGGTTTTGTAATTTTTTTGTGTAAACATATGTGAAGACTGATATGGTGAAACATGATGTTAAGATAGAGATCTTTGGCTGTGAGTGTTGTAGATGAGATTTGATAAGTGGCTGACGTTAATTGGTGAGATTCACTAAAGCAGAGAGATCCGGAGTTGCGTTCATGATTTAAACGAAACTTCATTTGCATGTCTTTCATGTTGTTGCAGGTAAGCATGAAGCTGATTTCAAACATTGGTATTAGTGTGACAATTGTCTTTGACCAATTTAACCTCAGTAATCAAATTTTGCTCCATTTCATCAGGACAGAGTGTTTTAAGAACTTGTGGTTAAACTTGAAACTGCTCCAATGGCATATTGTAGACTGTTTCATTTCATTGCAGTAAACAGAGTGAACCTCAAGTTAGTAGTACTCGTTTTGGACTGACTCCCTTTCTTGTAAGTGAACTTATCGAAATTCATCATACAGCTTGCGCTCTCGTTCTTGTTTCGTTAACACGACGTTCCTGGCATTAGTAGTTTAATCTTTCTCCCAAAGATCTTTTTGCAACTCCGATGTTTATCACAAGGCATGATTTCCAGTGGAAGGGCCTTGGAGAATGATGTTATGGCTTTGACTGTCACAATTTAGCTTGAATGGCTTCAGCGGGGAGTCATGTTCGAATGATTCCTTAAGCCTTGTTACTCCACTCCTTTAGTGATTGAAGGCCAAACAAGTGTCCCTTTTTCAACAGAGGCAAAGAAATCATTCCTTCCATGTGGTATATTTATCATATACAAGTTCCATTTACTTTTTTCACATGGAGTTTCATACAAGTTTTTTCAAGCATCGGTGGGTTTGTTGTCTCCTCCAGAAAGAAAGATGTGACACTTCTTATCGGCAAAGAGTCTTCATTATGCTATCAAATAAAGCTTACAAAGATTGATCGATCGGGTGTAGAAAAAGGAAGTTGTGTTTGGTTTACGTTAATTGGTGAGTCTTGAAATGAAAACTCTACACGGGATTTTACAATTCTAGACAAAACCAGGAAAAACAAGGTGTTTGTTTCGGGGATTTTACAAGTCAAGAAAGAACCGTATAATTTAGAAATGAGTTTGTTAAGTTTAAACTTAATTTGTTTCACTAGTTTCGTGGTTGACAAGATTTGAAATCTAGTTCGGTCCTACTCGTTTCGGTCCTACTCTTTCGGTCTACTTGTTAGTTACTTTGTTCGGTTCCTCTTTTTCGGTTCAAGCAAGTTTCGGCCGACAAGATTTAACTCGTTCGGTCCTGCTTTGGAGGGGTAAAGCTCGTTCCGGGTTTCATAACTTAGATATTCTTAGTTACGGTGATCTCGATTCAGTTATCTTTGTTTCGGTTGGACTCGTTCGGCTTACTCGTTCGGTTCCAACTTCTGACAGCTCGTTCGGTTACAACTAGTACGAAACCCAAATTTTCAAAACTCAAAAAAACACATTTTTTAAATGTTGTTTTAGCAAAAATTCTTGTACAACTAGTGTTTACTAACTATTGGAACCAATAAAAATGAAAACTTTATGGTTTTTGTAACGCCAAAAAAAAATTGAAAATTAAAAAATTGTCTTTGTAAAGGTTTTTGAACAAAAGATCAAACACAAAAAAATAAACACACCACTCCATGGCTCTGATACCAATTGTAGAATTCTAGTAATCTTATGATCAAACCAAGAACAAGAGTGAGATGTGGGTTAAGTGGTGTTAGAGATAGGAGAATGGATGGAATGGAGGATGTGTATTTGCTGGAAATGTTTACAAAAATGAACAACCAACCCTCTCCAAGGCCTAGGAGTGGGGTTTTTGAGGGTCTATAGGACCGGGCCTTTGGGTTTTTATGATGAGGCGTTCAGGGGGTCTTGGGCCGGGTGCTAGAGTATTACTAATCTTATCTTTACATAAAGTACGAGATAATAGACTCGTTGGTTTTCTTTTTTTTTACTTCTTCTTTCTCCCTCAGACCTATCTCATTCTTTTGTTACTTTTATTTTTTTCATAATTTACTTTTTTATTTTATTTACTTTTTTCTTCTTTTTTATTTTTTTCTTTTCTTGTTTTATTACATCTTGGAAGTTGGCCGGAACTTTTTGTGTCTTCCAACAGGGAGGGGCTTCTTTTCTTTTCACCTTTATCTTAACTTTTCTTTTTAATCTTCACCCCTTCGGCACTTTACGAAGACTTCATAACCTAGTACCTTTGTTGAGTTTGTTCCAAGTTTGTGTACTAGCTCTATTCTCAGTCGGCACTTTTCCCGTTTTTATTCTCACTTTTACTCTTTTTTCATTTACCTAAGGACTATACACTATCTCGTGGAATATTCCGGAGTAGATCCCTCGGTCTGGCTTGGGATTCATGGATATGAAATATTCTATACTTTAACCACCTTATAACTCCAATACAGTAAATTAAATGGTTGGTCTTAGGTACTTCCACATTTCTGCCAACACGTAACCATTTGCTCCCCTTATATATATGCATCGATTAATCGAAAGAGTTTAGCACATATATGGGATAGCGTACATTAGAGATCTTAAAATTCACATCTTTAGCCATATATTTTAATCTACAATTATCTGCCACCTTATTAAAAAATAATTAAATCCTCTTGATATTTTTGATATCTCAATTGATTCAAATATATTAACAAGCTTTCGAGGGAAAAAAAAATGTCCAATTATTAACAAGCCATATTAGGAACATTTTTAATGCTCCCCCTCAAATTATGAGGGTATTATATGGTGTTTGAATATGTTAATTTGAAAATTTTTGAATTTACTAAGAAATTCTTGAAAATTCATACTCAAATACTATATATGCCTAATTTTTAAGTCTACACTACACATTTATATATTCACAAGATTATGATGTACGAGGTTTGACCTGAATGATGAGAACATCATATGATAGAATCATATGGTTCTTTGTAGCAGCTATAGGTCTTCCCTGTAGTCTCTCTTAAGAAGTTATCTTAGCTTCCCCCTAAATCAGCAATCCTTTCTTGAGTAGATTCAACGCAGATGTGCAAGCCGCATCAAGCAGTCTTGATATATAAATCCTAAATATATGAACTACACAACTAATTCGAAACCGTAACACCAAAGTCAATTAAGTCCCGGATGTCCGAATTTCTCCTTACACGATAGTGATGATATAAATTGAAACACCAAAGTCAACTAAGTCTCGGATGTCACAATTATTCCCCCTAAGTAGTCAAAATGATAACACCTAAGTCAACTAAGTCCCAAATGTACTCATTTCTTTCTGCAGAATACTGACTAACTTAAGGAATCATCATACTTATCAAACCTATATGTACCTCTTTTGTCAACTACTTCTACTCCATTTAAAAAAATAAGCTTAGTGATTAACCGTTAAAGGAAGCATTAATTCAATCAGTAATCAATCTCATCACGCCAGAATAAATCTTTTGACTACACTTCCCCCTAGTGTCTTAAATGATGCATACTTGATATCACAAGATATCTCTTCCCCCATGTAGTTGAAATAGTGTACCCAAAAAGTAACAGTTAAAACACTGGATTTTCTCTGTGGTGGTCTATGGTTCCATTTTGTCTTCCCGGAATGATCCTTTAAAATGAGAATAGCGTATGATGGAATTCTATCACGTTGTTTCTGAATTTTCTTTCTTATATATTCTATTCTTCCCCTTGCTGGTTTCGGTACTTCGGAAGTCAGCAAACCAAAGTACGCTATTAAACTTGATATCGTTGTTTGTTCGAAGCATTGATAAGCTTAAAATTATTCTATGAGAATCAACTAAGTCTTCTTTAAATTGCAAATAGTACCTAATAGTTTGAAAAAGTGAATCTAAATCTCCTGTAGTAATAAAATTAAATCCCCTTGAAAATGTTATCCGTATTATCCAAAACTTTATCCGTTTATTCTTGTGACTTAAAATTTTTCTGAAAGACCTTTTTTATAAAGTATTATTCGATGGGACACATTCTCCCCCTCAAAATAATAGACCCGTTTTTCTAATTTAAGAGTTGTTGTCATTATATTTGAGTGGTCGAATTGTTCCTTTGTAAATTTTTTTTGTGATTACTGAAATACTGATTCATGTGGAAGACACACTTTTTACCAATTAAAAAATAAAGGGAATTTCTCTTATTTTTGCCCAAGAAATGCACTGACATGTCATTAATTTTGGCATATAGGAAGACGGGGTTGTGATGCAAAGTAATCAACAAGCCTTTGGCATGGTCATAATGTAGACCATGGCCCGGAGAGAAAATTAATTCCCGTTGTGAGGTCAAGTTTCCTTTTTGACGGAATACTTGCCTTTAAGATG
The DNA here is from genome assembly GCA_026074375.1 of Tanacetum coccineum. Classification (NCBI taxonomy): domain Eukaryota; kingdom Viridiplantae; phylum Streptophyta; class Magnoliopsida; order Asterales; family Asteraceae; genus Tanacetum; species Tanacetum coccineum. The sequence goes on from BQNB010049880.1 coordinate 12,745, forward strand.
ATAATCGGGTTGCTATTTGAAATAATAGCAAGCCATTTTTTGGCATGTTTTGAAAACTTTTGAACTTCTGCTCGAACTTCATTTATAGTCTCGTATCATTATTAAGAGAAAGTCTACGACCGTAAATGTTATCGATTTTCAAAAGACATGCCATTATTACCTATTTTTATATTTTTCTCAATTTTTAATTTTTTTTTGGTTTTATATATTTTATATTTTGTTTTTTGCTTTTATAAAAGGTTTTTGAAAATGAAAAAATCTTTTCGGTTTTCTCTGGATTTTTTAATATATATAACATGTTATTTGAATAGGTACACCACTATTCTTCAGCTCATCTGCCAAAATTGTTTCAGGGTTCTCCGGCGTATAAAACTTCGCCTTCCCAGCATTGTTGATAAGATATTTTCTTTCTCTGCCAAGGGCTTCCCTTTAGTGAAGGATGTCAGCTAGCTGATACTCTGTATTGACAAAGTAAAGCTTACTACTCTGTTCTCAACTTGCTTCTTTTATTGAAGTGGGAATTGATGTCATATGTTTTTGATCGATATGTTGAACATTGTGCAAGGCATAAGGCAATAGCGCTTTTGTTATCATGGTACATTGGAATTTGATTAAATCCAAGGTCATTGTCGGTAAGCTGTGATCTCATCCAAAGGACTTGAGCACAACAGCCAGACAAGGCTATATATTCAGCTTTCGTACTAGATATCGCAACGCTTTTCTACCTTTTTTGATGACCAACTAACAAGTCTGTCTCTTAATAATTGCATACTTCCATATGTACTTCGTCTAGTATCTTGGAAATAACCCGCCATAGATCATGGCAGTCTGCATAATCTGTTATAGGCAAAATAGAAGAATTCTTTGGATTACTTGAGGTCCCATATTATCGGTTTCCTTTTAGGTAATTTAAAGATCTTTTTATAGCATGTAAGTGCTTATCGGTAGGCTTTGCCTGGATTACCCGGGCACCACAAGCATACTAGCAATGTTAGGTTGGTTCTACTGGCATATAAGATACATAAGGGTCAACCATTTCCACGTATGTGTGTAGGGTCAGCGGCTTTCCCTTGTGTATCTTCATCCAGTTTGGATTTCTCCACCATGGGAGAATCCACAGGGTCACTAGATTCCATACCATATTTTTTCAAAGATTTTAAGTTCAAACTTAGCAGACTCCTAATACATACCAGACTTCTTGTAGGCATATTTGAACTGGTGTAGGAAAGAGGAGCCTCTAGGACTCTATGAAATCTGTAATCCTAGGAAAAATGCCAACCATTCCACGATAGTGTGTAGGGTCAATGACTTTCCCTTGTAGATCTTCATCCAGTTTGGACTTCTCCACCATGGGAGTATCTACGGGGTCGCTAGATTCCATACCATATATTTGTACCAGGAGAATATATTTGCCATGTCTTCTGATGAACAATGTGTGATCCACGGTTTCTTTAGAGAATTCCTAAGAGAGTAGAAACTTCGACAATAGATCGTACCACGCGCGAGGAGCTTGTTTCAACCCATAGAGAGCCTTCTTAAGCTTGTACACATGATTTGGATTGTCTTGATCCACAAACCCGTCCGGTTTATTGACATAAACTTCTTCGCGCAGAATTCCATTTAAGAATGTATTCTTAACATCCATTTGGTAGACGATCATATTCATGTGAGCAGCATATGCGAGGAAAATTCGAATAGCATCAAGTCTAGCCACTGGAGTAAAAGATTCCTCAAAATCAATTCCCTCTTCTTGATGGTAACCACGAGCAACCAAACAAGATTTGTTCTTTAGAATTCATCCAAATTCATCAAGTTTTACCTTGTAGATCCATTTTAAAGTAATAACCATCATTTTTTCTGGACGAGGAATGAGTTCCCAGACTTCAAGATGTTCAAATTCATTAAGCTCCTCTTGTATTGCTTTAATCTAACATGCTTGAGTTAATGCGTCTTTATAGTTCTTTGGTTTAACTAATGTGAGAAAGGCATCGTAGTAACAAAATAAGGCTTGTTCATGTAGTTGGAGTCTTATGGAAACAGGTCTTTCGAGTTCACTAATGATGTTTTCTAAAGGATGATCCTTGGTCTATTTGGTAACGTGTTCTAAGTTAGGAGCAACAGTGTGCACGACAATAGGAACAACATCCAAAGAAAAAGATGCTTCAGAAATGTTTTCTGGAATTGGAATACCAAAGAACGAATCGTTATTCATGTATGCAACATCTAAGTCATGATTGTCTTCTTCAACATCGTTAGGAATGACAGGAGATTTGAGTTTCAGGTGTTGTTTGTGAGTTACTTAGGTAATGGTGCATCTTGGTCAATAGTTTTTGAGGAAGGTGAACCGGTTGATGCAGCGGGTTCTGGAGCTACTACTTCAGCAATTGGAGCAATAACTTCAGGGGCTGGGCGATCAACACTAGGTGGAGGAGTGAGTAATTCATCAAACAATGGTTGAAACAGAAGATGCCAATCAGTTCTTGAAGGTGATACAAATGGTGTTGAAGGAGGAGGATTTGGCATGAGTCTTAAATTAATTGTTGCAGGAGTCATTTCATGAAGTACGGGTCCTGAACTGTTGTATTCAGAAGCCATATGACCATTTCATACACATTAAAAGACCAAGTTCAACTGTATTGATCACATTTAATTCACTATTCTCCCCTTCAAAAATTGCATATGTGATTGCTATTTTTGATCTAGTGAATTAGAATACAAGCTAATGTACGTTGATCCACTTAATGACTGAACGAGCATGGGAAAATATGAAAAATGTTGATGAGAATGGTAAAAAACAAGAATATTTCTCTTCTTTTGAAGATAAAGCACACTGAAGTGTACACCTTTCTTTTCTTTGAGGAACGGGGCCTAAAGTGTTGTCTACAGACTCCATTGTTCTTGTAATCATTTTAATCAACCTATTGTGTAACATTTGAAGATGAACTCTCTTATGCATGGAGACTCTATGGAGAAGTTCATGGCATGGATTCTATCAACAATGTGTACGTTTTTGTTTGTTCATATTAACAACTTTGAGCAATTATTTTAGAGACGAAAGAAGTGTTTTGCTCTTAAGAATCCCCTGAGCCACTTGATGTCTTAGACATCAACATCTCATCAGTAACCAAACTCTTAACCGTCTTTCCTTTTTAGGACTTAAAAAATGTACCTGCACTTAAGTTAAGTGAAGTACCATGCACTGACCTTGAGAGTTTGGACGCATTCACTATAGGTTAGAGATATCTACATTTAGAACCATTGGGACGGTTCACATCTCAACCTTTGATTGTGCAGAGGTGACACTTCTTTCTAGTATGGGAACCCACCCTAACTGACCAAAGCAAATGATTAAAAACTCTACACACGTTCGGTATGCCACCTAAGGCAAGATCGATCAAAGGAGTGTACTATTTTCCTCATGCACAGTGAAGACTTATATGCGGAGAAAACCCTATGTCCTGTAACAAATCTGCCTACAACAGTAGGTTTCAGATGTATAGACTTTGTTCTACATGGATTGAATATAGTTTCTAATCTTAAAGAGAATTGATCCTTAACGCGCGAGAATTCACCTCTTTCAGGAATTCATTGTTAACATGCAATCATGATCTGTGTTAAAGACACAGTTCTGACAAGATCGAGCAAACAAATGTTTTAGGAGTACTGTCATCTTAGGACTCAATTCTAGAGTGATCTACCTAGCTGACACCATTTGCTACACTCCACCAACTACATTCTGTAAGATACAAAGCAAACTCCTAGAGTTTTGGGGGGGGAATTCTGTGGCTCCTATAGTTCTTTGTTTCTGCTATCACCATTATAGTGTTATTGTAAGCTCAGAGTCAAACGACATCACCTAAGGTTCTACAAGATTTATATTTTTTGTTCTTTGTGTCTTTTTTCTTAGCCTCCTCTAGAAGTAACTTGTTGAGACCATGTCATTTGACACCATCTTTCTTTAGAACTCATTCTAAGATGAGCCAGATGCTATCACAGATGGAGGTTATTACACACATAGTTTCTCTAACTTTCTAGTCAAATAAAGGAGGATGACTGGTTTGAACCAAACGTTATCCATACTCAACTTGGGAGGCCAAACCGTGGTTTTGAAAAATTAGATTCGTATCAGAATTTAAACAAAAACAACCCTCGCAATTCCGGATCTTGTCAACTCTAACTGATCTGGTTTCTAGGAGTAGCTTGTCAAAACACCTCGGTTTCCACCACTCACCCCAAGATTGAGGTCTTTTCAAACTTAATCCACGCTATTTCCCTTTTAACTTTATCTTATTTCGCTTTTTCAATCACATCTCGCAAAAAACCTTCTTCCTCTGAATCTGAGCCTTTTAAATCACATTTTCAATCAGTCTTACTATTATTTGAGCAATTAATGAGTCATTATGGACTTTTGTCCTGAACTCGTGATCTTTTTGATAGAATCGTAAAGATCTTTGTAACGTCGTTTTAAATGCTTACATCTTTTCCGTACTAACAACAACTCCTCTCGGACACAGAAAGTCCATATGCCTCAGTGGGGGGGGGGGGGGGGGGTGGGGGGGGGGGGCCCACACCACTTGACAGCCAGAAACTCCACGCAACAACTACACTGTGGTGTAGTGTGTGCGCTATAAATGCAACCAACCACTAATGCAAAAACAACACACAGTACCACTCACGAAATCCCAATCACAAATTTTTTCAACACGACATTAGTTCTCTCGCTACCTACACTTCCAATACCACAAACTAATCACACCATCTTTCTCACGTCACCATCGCCCTTTCATCTTAATCTTCGTCTTCTCCCTACACTTTTAGCTTCTACCCCAACCTTCTGTCTTCCTCCTTCCCTCCTCTATCTCCTTCACTCCCCCAATACTCTTTATCCTTCTTCGCTTTCTTTTCCCCATTGAGATTTCTTATTCGCCTCTTTCTTATCTTATCATCTACCTTATGGTTCACCACACCCATCCAATTTTCACGCCTGTACTTCTCATTATTCCTCACCAGTCAACCACACAACACCACACACATCGCTCCATTCTAACATATAACTTTACAATAACATCTTTCAACACTCACGACTCCAACTTAGTCACACTGTTGCATCACACTGCCCTTCTTACGATGACTTTTCAACCTTTTCACTTTCATAATACCATATTCATTGATTCTTTCATATTCTCTTACCTTTTCCTATCACTACATTCGAACATTTATTGGTCAGAGCGTCTCATTCTCTTCATCAGTTTACAAAATGAAGATCCTCCTCTTTCACTCCCCACAGAAAATATGCATAACTCAATGTTCCCTGGTCTATGATTTTAAACAAACGCCCCAATTCTGCCCACCATCACAAGGATTTGACGCATTGTCTCGCCTCTTGAGCACAAGACGGAGGCAGGTTCATTATGAATGGTTCAAACGGCTCATTCTCTCCAACGACAAAAGACTCACTATTTTGTTATCTGATTACCAACCCAACCAGGCTGAATGTTCAAACCAGATCATCACATTGTGGCCATGGCGGGTCGTTCTAAATGTCCCCTTCAGTTATTATTTGACAATACTATTCTTTAATTCATACACGTCAGAAGAGCTTCCCTTAATAACATCTCACCAGTGTCGGACGTCCAAAAAAAAAAGGCTAGCTAATTTTCCTCCCCACAAGAAACAAAGCATCATTCGATTCACTACCACGTCAACGGAAACCAACTCCACGAAACTATTCATTTCATCACTCCAACAATCATGACATTCTTCCCCGTCATTTCCCCATTCACACTAAAAACTATATCATCACTCGCCCACTTATGATTCATATCCATTCTCATTAACCCCGAGCATAAAGCAACCTCGACCATACTCAAATGGTGGGGTTCTGTAAAACAAAAACGAAACTTCTTTTAACTTCACGAACTGTATTTCAATTACAACAAGATTCACATCATCATCATTCTACAACATTCAATGCTCAACCTATTCATCTTCATTAAAGGTGACAAATTTCGAAGGAAGAATATGTCATCTGTCACATCTCATATTCTAGAAAACTAAACTGCGCATCATCAACGACTTCACAACAACGTGCAAGTATTTCACTTCAAGAATTATGCAATTTCAAAGTGTTTTCTTCTTTTCATCTTCATTTCAAATGGTGCTAAACCAATCCTTACAAATTCACTTCATCTTTTGCTCTTTCTTGCTGTGCTTTTTCTTTGTTAATCATCTTGCAAAAAACATGGACCTGATCAAAAATTGTGAACTATAAGCAGATTCAAACCTTCAATAGCTTTCGACATTTCACAATACATTTGGACAATCATCAACTGTAAAGTAGATCTGCGATTTTCTATCACACTGTGAAAAATAATTATCTGAATAAACATCTGAACACATTCTATCATTCTTCAGCATAATCAGTTCTGATCTCCGTATGATCTTGTGATGAACATTCTATAGTTCCTCTCCTCTATTTGTAGTACCCACGTACATAAAAATGTAGGTCAATGTAAACCCTTTCTAATAATAGTGTTTTCTTTCTTTTTTTTCTTCATATAGTGTTTCTCTTGCTCAACCGCTCAGCACATTACCCTGCTCTAATCCCCCCACATTATAATAACACTTGGCAGTAGATATAAAAATACTTCTGATTCAATCTTTTATTTCTTTTCTTTTGAGTTTCCTTAGTTCATTTTTCCGGTCACTCCACATTTCTATTCTAAAGCAATTTTTTCTCAAGCTTTTCTCAGTCCGATAGAACCAATTTTGGTAGAATTTATAGGGCCTTTGACTGGCAACATTCAACAGAGACCAAAGTATAGGAACAAGAGACTTCCTTGTTAGGCGTAATTGAAGCTTTGGCTTATCATACCACATATATAAGAAATATAGCGTAAGCTATCTTTTTTTCTTTTCCTATTATGGGGGGCGATTTCCTAATTATCTTCTAATGAGACATTTCTATCCACTCTCTCCCCAAATAACCCACACTGAACACTAGAAGGGGAGGTTGCGTCTAAAATTATTACCACCACCCATTGATAAAGTGAAATACAACTCCCTGAAGAAACACCTCAAAACACTCCTGAACCGAACTCCAATTCCAAAAACTCCAAGCGCCTAACCAAGAATTGCATCCTTTTTTTTCTAACACCTTCCATCTTTTTCCCCCTCCCCCCCCTCCCTCCCCCCCCCCCCTTCTCTTTCCCCAATCTTCGACAAGTCTGCGCCAAAACCTAAACCAACCCGTAACCCCCCAGAGAGATGACGGACCCCGACCAAGTGCTTCTCTATAACCCGGGGGGGGGGGGGGTCCCAAGACCAATGCAACACATCCAATCTAATTATCTTGGATCCCACCTCTTGCTGCTACCCAAATACTTGATGATAACGAACCCATCCTAACCGAGCACAAGTCCCACCCAGGGCCACTGAGTCATATAGGATTTAACTACGCTTCCCCTAACGTACCGTCTGGTTTGGGCCCCATAAGCCAACGCTATTACCTGGGGAGGACCACAGAGAACCACTCCACGGTACCTAGGCGTCCATCGCCTAACATGGTCTTTTTTTATTAGTTTATTTTTAACAAACAAACAATTCAAATTTTTTATTCCACCTGTTTAATTTTGTAATATTTTATGATTTTATTGCATTTCTAACTCACCCACATCAAATATTTGACCCACTCACGCACCTCCTAAACTCTGCACAATACCTGATGATGGGACACTCTTATAAATTTAGATGCAACTTTTCAGGAAGAAACGAGGCATATTATATCGAGCGATCACTGACGTATATTGGGGTCTATTTAATTGGAGTGTTTGCTACAGGATAGTCCTATATCCATTTCGGCGTACTTTCTCTGCACACACCACTTTACTATTAATTACCAAATCTAATTATTTGCGATAATCGTATTGTCTACTCTTTAGAATCAGAGTGGAACCCGAACATATAATCGACAAAAGAAAAAAATGGTTTTGGTCGTGAACGATACTTCAATTCAGTGTGATGCCTTCACAACCCGATATATGTTCTTATATACACACAGCGCACCGATTCCTTTATTACATTATATGCACAGCAGAAGAGTGTGGCCCGCACGTCGAGATGGTTAACATCCTTCGTCTCCACGACCGCTCCCCCCCCCGTCCCCTCCCCCCCCCACCATAACTCCAAAAAAAGCAACCACCACACCCCCCCCACCCACGCCCCCCCCCCCATCACCCACATCCCTCCCCCCCCCTCAACCTCCATCACCCTCCCCCAACAGCCCCCCAGAAACCCACACTAACCCCAACCCCCCCCACACCCCCCCTACAACCCACACCCCCCTCCCACCCAGACCCCCCCCCTCCCCTCCCCCCCCTAACCCACCTCCCCCCCCCCACCCCCGTCCCATAACCCCCCCCCACCCCCAACCACCCCCCCCCCCCCACCTTACCCGCACCCTATCACAACTCGCCAAAAAACGCCCCACCTAACCAGAACCAACCCCCCACCAGCCAAACCCCCCCAACTCCCTCAAACCCCAACCCCCCCCCACCCCACCAACAACCCAAAAACCAACCCCCCCCCCCCCTCCCGCCCACCACAACCCCCCCCCCCCCAACCAACCACCCCCCCAACCCCCCTCCCGCCCCGACCACCATCATTTAGCAAAACCCCCCCCCCTACCCCGCCCCCCCCACCCCCAACCCCCCCCCCCCCCCACCCCCCCCCCCACCCCCCCCCCCCCCCCCCCCCCACCCCCCCCCCCATACCCCCCCCCCTCCCCCCCCCCACCCCTCAACCCCCCTCCCCCCCCCCCACCACTCCCCCTCACCGTCCCCCCCCCCCCCCCCCCCCCCCCCCCCCCCCCCTCCCCCCCTCCCCCCTACCCCCTCCCTCCCCCCCCCCCCCCCCCCCCCCCCCCCCCACCCCCCACCACCCATCCTTCATTCCCTATCTCTATCCCGCCCCACCATCCCCACCTCCCCCCCCCCCGCCCCCCCCCCCCCCCCCCCCCACCCCCCCCCAACCCCCCCTCCCCCTCACCCCCCCCCCCCCCACCCCCACACCCCCCCCCCCCCCCCCACCACCCCCCCCACCCGCCCCCCCCCCCCACAACCCACCACCCCCCCCCCCGGGGGGGGGGGGGGGGGGACCCCACCCCCAAACCCCCCCCCCCCACCCCCCCACCCACCCCACCCCCCCCCCCAACCCACCACTCCCCCCCCCCTCCCCACCCCCCCGCCCCCCCCCCCACCCAACCCCCCACCCCCACCCCCCCCCCAACCCCCCCACCCCCCCCCCCCCCACTCCCCCTAACCCCCCCTCCACCCACCACCCCCCCCCCCCCCCAACCCCCCCCCCCCCCCCCCCCCCTCCCCCCGCCCCCCCACCACCCCCCAACCCCCCCCCCCCCCCTCCAACCCCCCCCCCCACCCCACCCCCCCCACCCCGCCCCCCCACCCCCCCCACGCCCACCCCCCCCCCCCCCTCGCCACGCCCCCCCCCCGGACAGGGCTGTCAGACTGGGCGGGGGGGGGCGTTATATATATGCTGGATCTATGGGCGTGGGGGGGGCGTGTGTCTCTGGGGCCCCCACCCCCCCCCCCCCCCCCCCCCCCCCCCCCCCCCCCCCCCCCCCCCACCCCCCACCCTCCCCCCCCCACCCACCCACCCCCCCCCCCCCCCAACCCCCATACCCCCCACCCCCCCCCCGCCCCCACCCCCCCCACCCCACCCCTCCCTCTCCCCACCACGCCCCCACCCCCCCACCCCCCACCTAACAATTACCGGCTCGCCAGTCTAGATCTTATCACACACACACATGTATGCTCGTAATCTATAGGTTAACCTATCGGGAAGATGTTGAACACACACACACACAGAGTAGTTGTGTATAGAAAAAATATGGGTAGGGTGATATCTTATCTCATATTTTATGGACATGAAAATGTTACGGTGAGGAGTGAGTAACGTGGGGGTGGCATAGGGGCCAGCCGCTTGGAATACATTTGACTCACGAACAGACGAGCCCTCACACTCAGCCTCGGTCGAAAACAACTTATAAGATACTCTTCGTACCATAAAAGGTCGCACACCGTCGATCTATCAACTGGACTACTCGGATTGAATTCCTTTTTAAAATCACTCGTTCGATCGTGTTCTAAGCACCACTCATTCAATCAATGACATAGGGACACTCTTCGATGAATATATATGTCACTTTTTCGATCAATACATAATGGTTATTCGTCCCGATTACAACACATTAGTCACTGCGGTCGATCAACATAGTAATTACTCTAGATCAACATGTTAAGTCATTCGTTCGATCAATATATTAAGTCACTCGTTCGATCAACATGTTAAATCATTCGTTCGATCAATACATGGTTCACTCGTTCGATCCACACTTATAAGTACTCGTTCGATCATTTCAAAAACAACACTCGTTCGATCATTTCAAAACAACACTCGTTCGATCATTTCAAAATAAAACCCCGGTTCGATCCATTTTAACTAACACTCTTCCCCTGCACAATATTCACTCGTTAGGTTATATTCATTCGATTCAAACAAGTTTTGATAATATTGGATTTCTTAAACCTGTGCTAGATCGACTCTAAATGTTATTCTATCATATCCATTAGACTACGATATAACGCTTTTAAACACAAACATTTAATCTTTGTGCATTTATCTATCCAAACAAATACATAACAATCACGAACAGGTTTAAAACACGACAAATAATAACACTTGATTATCCTGGGCATATATTACACCTAATACAACAAAAACCCTCAATCAATTGAAGGATCTCCAGTTCGATTTTAGAAACCTAATTTTTTTAAGATTAGGGCAACTTCATCAAAATCGCGAAATCGTTAATTCCTTTTTAGGATTTACTTGATATTGAAAAAAAACGATTTTAGTTTATAAACCTTGGTATGAATCGAGTGAATCAGTCTAGACTGGATTGATATCGAGTGTAATGTGTTCGTGTGTGTGTTTGAGAGTGTTTTTGAGTGTGTGTAGAGATGTAAACAGTGAATGGGAACAACAGATGATTGGGAGGTTAAAAAAAATGTTTTATCTATGACACATTTGGCCCCCCATGTTACAAGACTTATTAATTTTGCGACTTAAGTTTTATAAGGTATATTCAAGAAAAACAAATAGCACACTTGGTCCCTAATGTTTTAATCTCTCATACCTATAGACATAATATAGCAAAACTACACCCTAAAGGCATAAAACAAGTAACACATAAAGCACTAATCAATTAAACTTAATAACTTTCATTTAATGAGTATTAACGTATAAGTTTGAAAATCTTTTTCCCTTTTACAGCTCATTTGATCATGACAAAGAAATTTGACATTCTCTCCCCCTCAAACAATGGCCCGTTTTCTATTGAAAGAGCTGTAGACATTGTTTGAGAAGTCAAATGTATTGTGGAAAATTAGTTTCAGATGATGGAATGATTTTGTATGTGACAAAACAACTAACACCAAGATAAATAAGATTTCTCTTATTTATTCACATAGATGCACTGAAACGTACACCAGGATATGAAAGCACAAGGGTTTGATGCAAAGATAATCACAAGCCTTTGCATGGTCATAAATAGACATACCCGAGAATAAATTTCCGAGTTGAAGAAGGCCAAATAGATTTCTTATTGAAAAGACTTGCCTTTAAGATGATAGACCGGGTTGCTATCTGAAATAATAGCAAGCCATCATGGCAATGATTTGAAAACATTGAAACTTCTGCTCGAAATTCATTTACAGCTTGTATCATTGTTAAATGATATTTCTAAGACCGTAAATGTTAATCATGCAGAAGACATCTATTGATAACTTCTTTTTGACTTTTTCTATTTTCTAAATTTTGTATTTTGTTTTTGAAAAATTATATAAAAGAAAATATTTTTGGTTTTTTCCTGATTTTTCAAATATAAAAATAAAATCTTTTGTGTTTCTGATTAAATATTACTTATGAGAACAGGATTTTTTGAAATAGGTACCACCTACTATTCATCAACTTAATCTGCCAATTGTTTTAGAGTATCCGGCGTAACAAACGTCGCATATCCCACTTGTTGCTAAGAAATTCAATTCCTTATCTAGTTCTGCCAGAAGCTTTTGTGAAGATGTCCCCCGCCATTTTTTTTTTTTTTATCCGCCAGTTGCTATTCCGTATTGACAAAGAAAAGTTTCGATCACTAACCATTCTCACATGCTCCATGATGAAATGAAACCGGAATGTCTATATGCTTGGATCGGAATGTGAAACATTGTTGCAGCATAAGGCGATACAGCTTGTATCACAGTAACATTGGAATTTTATTTTGAATTCAAAGCCATAGTCGTAAGTTGTGATCTCATCCAAAGTACTTGAGCACAAAACCAGACAAAGGCAATATAGTTCAGCTTCCGTACTTGAGATCGCATCTTTCATGCCATTTAGAACGACCAGCCCTTAGATTTACAGAGTCTATCACCTAAAAGTTTGGTACACTGCCAGATGTACTCCGGCGTGTAAATCTGGGCAACCACAATGAATTCCGCAGCGGCAAAGCTGTTAGTGCAAAGAAGAATCCTTTCGGATACCAAAGCACCCACGATGAACGGTTCCTTTTAGATACCGAAAGATCCTTATTACTGCATTTTGTGCTTTTTCGGTAGTCCGAGCCTGATCCGGGCAACACAGAATGCAAAGCAAATATAGGTCAGGGGGTCCTACTGGCTGTAAGATAAAGGAGGTGCCAATCATACACGATAGTGTGAATGGATCACAGCTTTCCCTTCTTATCCTCATTCAGTTTGGATTTCTCCACCATGGAGAATCCACTGGGGCACAAGATTCGATAGCCGTATTTTTTAAGGGATTCAAGAGTCATATTTAGATGGTTTATGAAGATGCCTCTGGGACTTTGAGAATCTGTAGTCCGAAGAAGAATAGAGATTTTTCCCATCATCGACATCTTGAATTTTAACACATTATTTTTAGGCAAATAGATAACACAGTTTCAGAGTAAGAGCAGCAAAGATAATAATCATCGACATAGATTTGTAACCAAAATTAGGTCGTGCCCTCTCTACGGAATGCACAGAGTAGGATCCACTAGAGCCTTTGGAGAAGTCATTGGAATAGCAGGAACGAAGACAAACATATGGATACCACGCACGTGGAGCTTGTTTTCAACCCATAAAGAGCTTTCTTAATTTGTATCACGTGGTAGGTTTGTCTGGATCCACAAATCCTCCGTTGTCTACATAAACTTCTTCTCGCAGATGTACCATTCAGAAACCAGTCTCACATCCATTGTGTAAGAACATTGTTCATGTGAGCAAGCAAATGCCAGAAAATTCGAATAGCCTCTAATCTTGCAACCGGAGCGAATGACTCTTCGAAATCAAACCCTCTTCTTGACGATAACCACGAGCAACCCAACCGACCTTTGTTCTTTCAAATAACCTCATACCTCATCAAGTGTTCACCTATAATCCACATAAGAGAGGGAATGACAAAGCTTTGTCAGGAGAAGGAACAAGTTCCCAACCTTCTAGACGTTCAAATTCATGGAGTTCCTCTTGCATAGCTTCAATCCAACAAGCTTGGGTTAATGCTTCTTTGTAGTTCTTGGGTTCAACTGAAGTTAGGAAGGCATCATAGTAACAGAATAGGGCTTGTTCATGAAGTTGGAGTCGTGTGGAAACTGGTCTGTCAAGAGGAGCACCGATTATATTCTCAAGTGGGTATCCTTTGTCCTTTGCTAGGTGTGATTCAAAACTTGGTGATACGGATGTGCAAGAAAAACCAAAAAAGTTTTTTTTTATGTATGAATAACGTCTGATGAAGATTGATCAGAAGAAACTTCTGGAATTGGAATGCCGAAGTACGGATCATTACCCATGTGTGCAACTTCAATATCATGATTATCTTCTTCAACATCATGAGAAAAGATGGGTGTTGGAGTTTTCTGTTGTTGTATGAGAGTTACTAAGGTGTAGGTGCATCTTGATCAACTGTAGTGTTGAGGGAAGTGAACCAGTCGATACACAAGCATGTTCCGGGTGCAACTTGCGTCTGGAATAAGCAATGACTTCTGGTGCATGTAAATCAACAATAGGTGGATCATCAAACAATGGTTGAAACAGCAAATCCCAGTCAATCTATGGTGTACAAATGGTGTTGAATGGTAAGAGTCGCACGAGTCCTGAACTGAGTGATACAGGAGTCATTTCATGAAGCGCGGGTCCTGAACTGCTGTGCTCAGAAGCCATCGCAGTCAGCTCATCAAAATCAACGTGAATGGTTTCAATAATTCGTCTTGTACGTCGGTTGTAAATCCGGAAAGCTTTCTTTGTGGAGGCATATCATTGAAAATACCAATATCACCTTTGTTGTAACTTCGCCCAAATGCTCACTATCATTCGTTTGGTAGCAAAGTGCACCAAACCATTGAGATAAGATCGATCGGGGGGTTTGTTGTGCACAAGCTCATATGGTGTTTGCCGAGACGACGACGTATCATGAACATTGTTGGGTATAACAAGGCTGTATGGCACCGCTTCGGCCATAGAAATAAAGAGCTTTTGCATTAATTAACATAGTGCGATGCTGCTTCAATTAGCTATGATTTCTCTTTCCAACAACGCCGTTTTGCTGTGGAGAGCGTGCAACTGATGTTTTCAATGAAGATGCCAACCTTCTCATAATATTCACGCCAATGTCTGATAACAAACTCTGTTCCATTATCTGTATCTGATGCGTCGGACGTTTCCTTAAGTCGTACACTGATCATCTCAAAAAATTGATTAAAAAACTGGACTGCATCTTTTGTCGCAGGCATTTAACCCAAGGTAAAATCGAGAGTAGTCACAACGATACAGGATGTACTTCTTTCCCCTGACACGTCGACACGCATTGCTCCACAAAGAACCATATGCAATAAGGTAGAAGTTTTTTTTTTCTCCTGATTGTGTCTTCCACTTTGGTTTTGTGGGGTTTCTTAGAACTTGCCCCATCACATGCGGACATAGTGATAGACCTTTTCAAACTTGAGCTTTGGGAGAACCTCGTCACAAGTCCATGTCTGCCAATGATTATAAACTAAGTTCAAATGAGAAAGGCGACGATGCCCATAACCAAGACTTGTTTATAGACTCCTTGACAATAGACAAATGGGAGAGGATGCCATCATATGTCCCTAAAGAGATAGTTATAAAGGTACCCCGCGAATCCCGTCAGTAATCAACACCTTCTAGATTGCGAATGAAGCACTGTGTTGACGAAGAAGCCACTTCAAGAGTTTGAATCACAGAATTGTCCCACAGAAAATAGAGTTATGCCCAAGTCCTTCACGTAATAAACCCTGTAGATATAACATTCATCTGATATCTCCAAACCCAATATCTTTGCAACGTGGTCGTTTCCAATTAACTGTACCCAAAATTTACTGACGAAATGGGAGTCTGAGAACGATCTCCGGCCATGTGCTTCGAGCAAACCGAAATCCAAGTACCAAAGGACGATTTTGGACGAGCCCTGCATTCATTCAGAAAGTAGATGGAATATTGGTTTTTGTGGATCCCCAGGATTTACTGGGTTCCTGTTTGTTAGCAGACATGGTTTAAAACCTTAGTTTTGCTCTAATCAGACTCAGCATTTGTATTATTCCCAGATTCCGCGAGTATAACCAATTTCACCACAGTTTTTGGGTGATTCAGAGTCTAGAACTATTGGCTTCCTAGAAGGCACTTCATTAGTAGTGGGAATCCTAGTTAAAGGGCACTCATTTCCTACTATAGTGAAGGTCCGACCAGTAGGTCTCCAAATATATCCTATCTGAGTGAACACCTTTCCTGTTGGTTTCCAACTATTTTTCTTAGATGTATGCTTTTTAGATTTAGCACGAGATTTCACAAATTCACAGCATTAGAAACACACAAGTTACTATTACTATACAATCATTACTGCTAAACAACAGAAGAAATCAGAATTATCTTGTTTCTTGAGATTCTGCACAACCGCAGATCCGTTAACATTAACAGCACTAAGATAACAGAGCAGACCATTCTTTTATTCCAAACTTGTTTTAACATTCCTATGGTGAGCTTTTCTACTTAATCTTCAAATTTACTACTTGGTGGTTGCGGAATCCTATCATCTTGAATTGCCTGAAGGCGTGATCCGCTACACAAGGTAGAATGTCTTACTCCTAAGATAGCAAACTCACGCTTGTTTACAACTATGTTTGAAAGTCGAGCTGGTTTTGGTTTTCTGTTTAGGGTGAGTTTCGGCAAACCTAACTTGCTTGTCCTTTTTCCTCGGTATGGCCTCAGTTTTTTGAGACAACAAAGTTATGCAGGGCATTGATCTACTTATGGTGAAAGCAAAACCAGAATGAACTTGGTTACCTAATGGCAGACTCTAATGAGTGGATTGTGAGGATAATTTGCTTTACATGTTCGACTATATCCTAAGGACCAAAAGCTTCTTCCTAGTGTATCTTAAAATACGAAGAGTGAGCCTCCTTTTGTTCAAACAACTGGTGTGATTGGTTCCATGTTATCCTTATCCATGATAGGGTCAACAGAGTGGTCAAACTGACTCTTGTGGATCTTAACGCTTTTCCTTTAAGTTTCCTATAACCTCGTTTTTAAGGGCAGTATGACCAAAAACCTTGTTCCTAGAAGTTTTGCATTTTAATCAAAATCTGCCGCAGACTTTATATTGACTAGTTTGGATTAACGCATCACATTGTTCTTTTATTGAACACGTTTTGGCTTAAGCGATCATAAAGTTGCATATATGTCTGTTTCAAATGCTCCATTCTCAGTAAAAACAGTTTGTCACTCTATGTTCCCCAATTCAATGAGTTAAGTGTCTCTATTTCATCATGTCCAGTTGACTGAACAATCCTCCCCATTTCCTTTTAAATGACTTGATTTGCTCTTTCTACTTAGCTATATAGTGTCTTCGCTATAGAGACTGAGCTTTCAATTCACTTAATTCGAACACTGGAATAACTTGAGCATTTTGATTTAAAACACTAGTTTCTTGTTGGAAAATTTCTGTTAAGTTGAGAATACACTTCCAGAGTGAGGCAAGTTTTTCAAGATTGTAAAGCTCATTGCAAAGTTTATCAAATAAGTTTCTTTATCAACAAAATCCTTTTCCTTGACAAGCTCAGTCCAAGTTCGAGACACTTCTGACATTCAGGCACAAGTTCACTCACTTTCATTCACAGACAAATTCAAACAGTTTGTACAATATCCTATCAATAGCTTGTTCCAAGATCGTTCATTTTCACACCAAAACTTGTTCATTTTAACTTCGAAAGTTTTTGACTCCATGCGTTGTGTTACGACAGCCGTTTCCATTGATAAAAACCTTTTTGGACATCATCAAGCTCTTCAACCAGTATTTGGTTGAAGTATTGAAAATATCTTTTAATTCTTTATAAACGGAATGATTACATCTCGAAAACACGCCTTTGTATGTTCAAACCCCCCACAAAATGCCCTCAATCAGTGATAGCTGTGGCATGGATCTTTCTTGACAACCTGAACAAAAGCCAGTAAGAAGGACGTTAAGCTTGTTTCCAAGCTAGATTTACTCATACTTACTGTAGGAAGTGCTTGGATACCTCAACTATGACGGATGTGGAAGAATTGAATGGAGGTCTAAAGGGACTCGAAGTCTCTTCCATAAAGGCATGTTCAGAATATAAATCATTTGTCGAACAAATCGGTTGTAGTATCGTACTCAGAATATCATAATTTAATGGGGCTCGTATTTATTTTTTCTTCAACCATCAATGGATCTTTGTTCTTTCAAGAGCATTTTTGAACGACTCTTTTCACGTAGCTCTAATGTTTTCATCAGAATCAGAACCACAATCCTTTTCTTCAAGCAGAAAGTTTTTTCCAAAACCGATAGCATAGTTTCGAGAATGATCAAAACCAAGTTTAAGTTATCAGCAACGAATAGTTAACCCCCGCGCAGATTGACCTCTTTTGAAATTTGAGTTGTCAAGTTGCTTTATTTTCTTTCTAACTCAAATTCTCTTTCAATATTTCTTTTTCTTCTAATTGCAACTTATTTTTATTCAGAAACCTTTTCCATTAAATAATCTTTTCTGCCCTTGTCGAAAAGATTTTGCTTAAATATGTGCAATCTCTCTCCTGCAAACTGTTCATATTGGACCTGAAAAACTTTTTCAAACAACATTTTGTTTTTCTTTCAACTCTTAAACCTCTTCTTTATATCTGTCAAGCTCGTAGTCCAAAGCTTATTGACAGAGTTGCAATGCGTCCACTTGTAGTTATTTGGTCAAACATAACAATATCAGACATTCTTCGTTGAGACAGAAGAGTTAGATTCTGAGCAGTGTCCCTGTTGTGTTCACTCAGATACTGATAATAAGGAATGAATGGCCTATCACTGATTTTATCAGTTTCTGACTGAAACTCACAATCATTAGACGTGTTTCAGAAACAGCACTGATCTCACACTTGATGAATAAGATCATAGTCAATCAGCTGGATTTTGTACCTCTCCTTGATGTATCTGAATCCATTCCTTGAAGATTGGCCATGAGAGAAATTTTGGCTGAATTGCAAGTTCATCACAATCAAGAGTCATATGCCATCCAATCATCGGCGTGATATGCAGCAGTGTGATGATGACTGATTGAGAGATTTGAACATCAGGGAGTCCTGGATCTAGCCAAGAATGCTATCTCTTCCTCTGTTAAAGCTGTCCACCTGCTTGAGCCTGAAACCAACAACACTTTACTTGAACCATGTCTCATCCTTTTTCCCTTAGGCTTAGTGCACTGCTTTGCAATATGACCCTCCCCTTTGCACTTGAACAAATAACATCCGGTTTTTTTCCCGTGTTGCTACACTTGCACAGGTGTGTATTTTCGTGGTGTTCCCAGCAGCATAAGAAGTGTGTCTTCCCCTGTACAGGTTGCACGTCATTCTTTTCCATCATAAATATGGTAGCGTGTTGACGAGGGTTTGACTAAGTCCTTAGCTGATTGTTAGCGGTAAGATATCGAGAAATGGAACAACTAGCAGTCGAAAATGAATCATGTGATTCATTGCATCAATCGATCATCCCCCCTTACTGGAATACTGGAACAACTAAGCGGAAGTTCTGGTTGGGAAAACTCAGGTGTTTGCTGCCCGATAGGTTTGGAGCATATTCCAACTGTGGGATTGACGGTGTTAGAATAAACGTTGTGTGAACGGTGGGGTGATACTCATTTTTGGATAAGTACTTGAAAGAGGTGTTGAGAATTGTGATGTTGATACGGTTAAAAAACTGAAAGACTGATCTGGTGAAGTGTTGCTTGTTGAGGTAGAGACTGTTGGTGAGGGTGTAGATGATTTGATAACCTGGCTGATTAAACATGATGAGATGCAACGAAAGCAAGAGGAACAGGTTCGTTCATGCATCAAACGAACTTCAATTGCCAAGTCGTTCATGTTTTTTGCGATAGCATGAAGTTGATCAACTTGTAGTGTGCAAATCTTTAACCATTAAACATCAGTGACAAATTTGCTCCATTCGTCAGGAAGAGTGTTAAGAACTTGCGTTCACTTAAACTAACTGCTCCAAAGCATCTTGTAAATGTTCATGTCATTGAGTAACAGAGTAAACCGCAGTAATACTCATAGCACTCTAACGTCTCTCCTTTCTTGTAAGTGAACTTATCAAATTCATCATACAGCTTGCACTCACGTTCTTGTTTGGTTAATGATGTTCCTTGCATCAACAGTTTAATCTTCTCCCAAAGATCTTTTGCCACACGATGTTGACTCACAAGAGCATAGATTTCAGTTGGTAGGCCTTGGAGAATGATGTTTATAGCTTTGATGTCGCAATCTGCTTGAATGGCTTCAGCTGGAGTTAGTTCAACATATTCCTTTAGCCTTGTTACTCCATCCTCAGTGATTGAAGGCCAAACAAGTGGTCCTTTTTCAACAGATGCAAGTATCATTCTTCCATGTGGTCTATTCATCATATAAAGTTCCATTCTGCTTTTCCATGAATCATACAAGTGTTTTTCAAGCATCGGTGGTTTGTTGTCTCCTCCAGAGAGAAGTGATTTATCAGCAAGAGACGTCATTGTGATATCAAAAGATTACAAATTGATCGATCGGTGGTAGAAAGAAATTGTGTTTGATACGTGATTGTTGAGTCTTGAATTAAAACTACACGGGATTTTACAATTCTTGACAAAACCGGGAAGACAAGTGTTTGTTTCACGGGATTTTACAAGTCAAAGAAATAACCGTATAATTTAAAATTGAGTTTGTTAAGTTTAAACTGAATTTATTTTTCACTGGTTCGGTCCTCTCGTTCGGTCCACTAGTTCGATCCTCTAGTTCGATCCTCTAGTTCGATCCTCTAGTTCGGTCCTTTCGTTCGGTCCTCTCGTTCGGTTCTAACTAGTGAAAAACTCGTTCGGTTCTGACTAGAGAACACTCGTTCGGTTCTAACTAGAAAACACTCGTTCGATTGACACTGATGAAGCTTGTTCGGTTCAACCTATGCAACAGCTCGTTCGATTATCTTGTTCGGTCCTCTAGTTCGATTCTCTTGTTCGATTCTCTAGTTCGGTTCTAACTAGTACGAAACCCAAATTTTCAAAACTCAAAAAGACACGATTTTTAATGGTTTTTAGCAAAAAATCTTGTACAACTAGTATTACTAACCCTATAGGAACAATAAAAATGAAAACTTTAAGGTTTTTAAGCCAAAAAATTTTAATCACTAATTTGCTCTTTGTAAAGGTTTTGAACACAAATCAAACACAAAAACTAAACACACCACTCCATGGCTCTTGATACCAATTGAAGAATACTAGTAATCTTAAGATCAAGCAAGAACAAGAGTGAGATGTGGGTTGGGATGTTAGAGAAAACTTGGATGGAAAATGGATGAATGTATTAATGAAGTGTATGGAAAAATGGAACAACCAACCCTCTCCAAGACTAGGAGAGGGTGTATAAATACTACAATGGCCGGCCATGGGCTAGAGTTGGGCCACCCATGGGCCTTGGGCCGGACTAGATTACTAATCTAATCCTGATTCTAACTACGAGCTAAGACTTGTTACAACTTGGAAGTGACCGACACTTTTCGTGTTTCCAACACATGGTTTCATATAAAGAGATTTATATAAACTTTTGCTTGTGCAGGTTATGGCAGCCCCTGCTATTCCTATTTCGTCGAATTCATCTGAGGAGAGTGTGGGTTCTCACGTCCCATGAGTGATTCTATTTGGCACTATTTCTACCAGTATCCCTGTTATCCCTGAGGTTCCTATTGAACCTGATGATCCTTTAGTTGCACCAGAAGTGGGAGCAGTTTCTGTCATCTCACCTACCGGAGTGCTTGATTTAGTAGATTATTCATCTTCTTCTTTTGATTCTGATCCATCGGAGGATTCCTTACCTCTAGCACTAGAGTTACCATTGGTTTCACCCTTCTTATATTCTGCTAACTCGAAGGCGGACAGTGAGTCCGAGCCTGTTGAGTAGAGACCCGAGAGGCATGAGTCTCTTACCGATCATGATGCTATAGTTTTGAGGTGGAGGGACAGGGTCACATCTAGGCCGTCCTCACCGCCGAGATCATCACCTCATGACACTCTTGCACCATCATCAGAGTTTCCCCTTGCTCCTGTTGTTGCCCCACCCGGGATTCGTCGACGACCAGCGATTCTTGTCCAACCCAGTGAGGCTATCCCTTTCGGTCAACCTTACAACACCCATCCTAATAGGCCGCATAAGTTGTTGACTGCAAGGAAGAGACTTGGACCTTTTCCTACTCATAGACTTGCATGGAGACGTGTATCTCATCATTCTTCAGATCGTCATTCTTCACCAGACTTTACTTCAGACTCATCTTCTTCTGGTTCATCTTCAGATTCTTCATCAGATACTTCTTCAGGTTCACCTTCATATTCATTATCAGACTCATCACCAGTTTATTTGTCAGGATGCGATACATCAGGTCAGATTCATTCAGGACCATCGACTAGAGTTGCATCACCTAGGTTGGTTTATCCCCTGGTTATGACTCCACGATGTAGTGAGGCTTTTATGCGTTAGAGGTCTGCACCATTATCTACTCCTTACCCTTCGACGACATCAGAGTCATCCCCATATTCATCTTTAGAGAAGTCATTGGATTCATCTTCACCTTCTGTTGGACCATCTCGCAAGAGATGCAGATCTCCTACTACTTTGGTACCGTTATCTACTCTTGTTCTGAGATCGATAGCCCCTACTCTCTCTGATCTTTTACCACCTCACAAGAGGTTTAGAGATTTATACTCACCTAAGGCTAGCGGAGAGGAGCATATGGAGATTGGTACTGTTGATGCAGAGGCTGTTATATATTTGGGTATTGGTGATGGAGTTGGAGCTCCTACTAAGGATGGTACAGGTATGGAAGTTGAGGTTGCTGCTAGTGATATTATGAAGGACGAGGAGGAGTTTGAGGCAGAGGCAGTACAAGAGGCATGATGGAGATCGCTGTAGATCCATTGGTTACTAGTGGTTTTTCTGAGTCTACTGGAGGAGATGCCCATGATCTTGAGGGTACTCTTTATGATATAGCTCACTACATGTTGGAGGTTCCTCTTAATAGGATTACTAAGTTTGAGACTGCTCAGAGACATTTGGAGGCTGGTCAGTTGGTGGCTAGCGGAGAGAGAGTTGGTTTGGCTGATAGGGTTAGGAGGTTAGGATGGGAGAACCTAAGGGTTCGAGCTTTGTTGTGTATCGAGAGAGATCGGGTCGACAGTCTTCGTCATTACATGGAACTTTCTCATGAGGAGTTTCGTCAGATTCGTAGGGATCATGATGATACTCGGAGGAGACTTAGGAGGTTGGAGTCGTTTGTTGAGAGGCGTTTGGGATTTCGCCCTTAGTTTGGTAGTACCATGGTTATGTAGGACATTAGACTGATAATTAGGTCTAGATGTTAGTAGTAGAAATATTGTAAGTCAAGTACCTCGCTATGGGTTGATTGTAACCAACTATGAAGCTTTGTTATGATATTAAAAGCTTATTTTGAATCTATCGCGTACTCGTCTTTATTGTTATTTACTCGTTCTAGCAAAACATGTTCTATTGTATTTTTATTTTTTTATATAAATCTTATTTACCATTTATAGTGGTTATATCTCGTATCGAATCTCACCATGTGTTATGTCTTGTGATGTAGAACAATGACTAACACCCGTTCTAGAATGACGGCTACTGCAATTGAGGAAATGATCAACCGATGCGTGGCAGAAGCTCTAGATGCTCACGAGGCTAACAGGAACATTAGACTTGGGAACGGTAATGATGAGGGTGGCAACGGTAACGGTGATGGCAATGGAAATAGAGGAGGGAATGAAAATAGAAATCACAATGAGAATGATAGAGGTGCTAGGCCAGTTGTCCATGAGTGCACTTACCAAGATTTCATGAAATGTCAATCACTCAACTTCAAAGGAACCGAAGGAGTTGTCGGGTTGATAAGGTGGTTTGAGAAGATGGAAACATTATTTCATATCAGCAATTGCCCAGAGAAATACCAAGTCAAGTAAGCTACTTGCACCCTGTTAAACAGTGCACTAACTTGGTGGAACTCACACAAGAGAACTATTGGAACTGATGTTGCATTTGCCATGTCATGGAGAGAGCTTATGAAGCTAATGGCTTAAGTGTACTGCCCAAGAAATGAAATTTAAAAGATGGAGTCTAAGTTGTAGAATTTGACCGTGAAGAACAACGATTTGGCTACTTATACTCAGAGATTCCAAGAGCTTACCATGTTGTTGATGTGTCGTCATGTGGTGTATAATTTATGTATCAACATTTTACATTTATATTTAGCCGACTAACCTAAATATAACACTCTAACGGGCAGTGTACCCGGTCAAGATGAAGCTTCATGGTAAGTAGGGTGTCGAACACTAAGAGTGGAAGTTAATCTAATATTCTATCAGTATTTTAATCTATCTAGATTAGTCTAATTAAAGGTTAAACCTATGCTATATATATACTAGAGGTAATAAGGGGGCTTTTCAGCCTGAGAGACTGGCACAGGTTTCTGGTGACAAATATCAATTCTAAGCACAATAAACACAAAAGACAAATAACAAAAGATAAGAGAGCGGTACAGAGGGCAATTTGTCGTATTTGATACAATTGAGTTAGGCACTAAGTCTTCCTAATCCATTTGATAAGCCCGTAATCTGAGCCGTAGTCTTGTAACGAAGTAGAGTCACTCCGGCCTTGACCACACACCACGTAGGTACTCAGGTCGTTATTGATGAAGAGATGGAAATGGTTTATAAAAATGACGACTGAGAAATTTGGAACTACCGGTAGTGGTTTTTTTGTCGCAGAAATCATGAGGATATGGCGACCTTCAGGGTTGATCCATCCAATTTTTCGGTTGTGGCTTTGTAGACTTCCTACACAAAATATTCTAAGTTCAGTTCTAAACTCTTGCAAGTGCCTTTCTTCACTCAAATGTTAGATGTAGCAATTCAGGCGTTAGAGTTTGAACATTTAGCCGATTCATCACAAAAGCGGAGAAGTCAAATGTAGAGTCGGCAGTTTTACCTTATTGTATTAGTTATACGTTCATCGATGGACTCTCAGAGGGTCTTATTGTGCCCCAGATTGATAATGCCAAGTTGGAAGATTCATGAATCGGCTCTAAGACAGACTTATTCATGCATGATCAGAGAAGGTAGTCTTGTAGGGTTTGTTGAAAACCAGTTCAGGAGATGTAGGCCTCTTCTTCTGCTTGTTCATCATGGGACGCCCTGTTTCAAACTCCTGGTGTGTAGGTCCTTCAAAGACATCTGTAGATTGCATAGCTTCCTCTACCGGAGCAGATTGGCTAGCAGATTTCTTGTGAGTCTTAGATCCTGTACTGGTAGTCTTTCCTGCTGTCTTGGTTGTCTTTTCACTTGGAGCACTAGTAGAAGCGGGTTTTTTCTGACCTTTCATCTTTTGGACCCCCGGTTGTTCCAGCGAGAGGGTTCTTGATCATCATCTGCACATTCTAGGTTTTAATTGTGACTCCGTATCGCTTTGTTATATAACAAGATTTTGTTGACTTAATACGCATCAACTAATACTTGTAGAGCTAGGTCTTTGATATGTCTGACCTGTTAGAGAGTTGTTAGCTTCCATTCTTGTCAATTAAGATCTTTTTTAGCTCTTGTTCTGAAGATTTGCAGGTACAGCATGAGTGTGTTGGCTTCCTTTGATGATGCACCAGAGAACCTCAGACTCAAGTTATGGTTACTAAGTTCTCAATTTTTTGGAATAATTTTAGGACTTCCTTATGATTGTTCCTTGATGATTTTCTTCATTCCGTATCAATGAATCAAGGAATTGTTGATTTGTCAGTAGAAGACTCTTCTCGGAATTCTGTTCATACTTCAATTGGACTGCAAGTCCACTGCTTCCTGCATTTTATTCGCCTTAGATATTGATCAACACTGTTGGAATGGAGTGAGGAGTGCTTCAGGCATATTGATTTGTTTGGTCTGAGTTTGAGAGTTGTCTTCTAACGCTTTCAGTCTTCGTAATCAAAGCCAATACAATGATGCAAGGTTAGGAGATGCTGTAGCAGGAGTTGTAGTAGTAGACGGTGTCAGAATTGGTGGTTGTGAGGTTTGAAGTCGAGGTGGTATACGGTGTTGGAGGGCGAATGATTTGTGCAAAGAAGTTGGCTCAATGATGGCTTGTTATGGGAGTATCATGAGAGAGGTGGCTTCAGTATGTTAGTCCAAAATATCATCTACAACGTATCTTGGTTTTGGATTCAGCCTGTTGGGAGATGAATCCAGATGATACAGGACGAGCTTGTTGTTGACCATCAGGATTTTACCGGTGTTAGGGTCACATGAGTGGTCTCAATTTCCTGGGTTGCTTGAACTGGGGTAATAATAAACATCTGTCATTACATCATCTCTTCACTTCAAGATCGGTATGGGTATTTCGATGCCTCATTTCCTTGATCCTCTTCATAAGTTGCATCTTCATGTTGTCTTTGCTACTCTTAACATTGCACTTCAACTTCATTGTCACTATCTTCGTCATGGTGATGAATTAGAGATATCATCTTCACAGGTATCTTTATGTTTTATATCATCATCATGCGTTGTGAAGCTTTGGATGGACAAAATCATCACCATCATCAATCTGATTCAGTCCTGTTCTTCTTCATCATTCTTTCTTGAACTGTCTCATATATGTCATGTTCATCATTATCTTGAACTTTCTCATCATCATCATGGTCATCATCATCTTCATCATCCTGAGTCGTCTCATTAACATCATTTTTATCTGCATCTTCATCATCTTGAGCTTGCGCATCAACTTGGTCATTGTCACTTGATTTCCAAAGAGTATAACCTTGAGTTAATCAGGTGCTCGGAACCCTGGTGTAAACCTAGTTCCTCCATCAGCAACCAGACATGGCATGAGAGCTGTGAGTTTCTTGACGGCTTCTTTTTGTGATTATTTTGAGTTGCTCAGCCTCTGTCAAATCAGCCTCAGAGATAGTCTCCAACTCTGTAGTCTTCTGTTTTCCTTTTCCAGACTTCTTTTCCTTGGGGGCAGTGGGAGGCTTCTGTTGAGTGATTATATCTGTATTAGCTTTCTTCTTGCTTCCTTTTGTCCTAGGAGGAATTGTTCCTGAAGCCATAGCATAATACCTTCTTTGTTGATTCAGAGTTAGCGGATGTCCTCTTGGTTATGCCACTGGCAAGATGCCCCGTACAACTGAGTGATTCTTTCCTTGAGTGACATTGATTGTAGTGAACATTGGGCATTATGGCATAGTGCCAATTGACCTTGTTTTTTTTTTCTAGGAAATTGATGGATTCTTTTCCATGACAAAGTTGTACGACTAACTTGGTTGTAAACGGAGATGTACATCGCATTGCCCTTTCTGCGTCATTTTTGTTTCAATCTTGAAAATGAAGTCCTCTACAGAAGTTATGCCTAATCAACATTCTCTTATTGTACATTACCCAAAGATTTGAGCTTGTGAAAGCCGAAGACTGTATATGATGGTTACCACTGAGACATTTGTTGATTGATTAGCAGCAAAGACGATTCCAGGGGG
This sequence comes from Tanacetum coccineum, assembly GCA_026074375.1. Taxonomy (NCBI): domain Eukaryota; kingdom Viridiplantae; phylum Streptophyta; class Magnoliopsida; order Asterales; family Asteraceae; genus Tanacetum; species Tanacetum coccineum. The sequence goes on from BQNB010049880.1 coordinate 39,928, forward strand.
TTGATGCGTTTGATTGACTTAACGTCAGTCGATCTTCCTTATTCTCCAGCAATTGATAACATTGCGTGAGGACACGGCAATCCTTTAGTTTGGGGAATTTTGATAAATGCTAAATTGTATATGTAAATTACCCGGGATTTTGCCAAATAAAAGCCAAGAAAATGCCAAAAGAATAGAAAAATGTGTGCTTTTGTGTCTATTGTGCAGGAAAGGATTAAAAGGACAAAAAGAAGAAAAACCAGTCAAAAACCGACAAGGAACGAAAGAGACAGAACAAGAGTGAAGAAACAGCCAAAGATCAAAGCCGGATCAGCCCGATACAGCAAGAAAGGAAGTCAAAAGTCAAAATAATGAAGCAAAGGACCAATTATGACAAGCTTTCGAAGTTCAAAGGCTTACTTGAAGTTTTAGAGTTCAAGGGGCCTAAATTGCAAAAAGGGGAAAGTATTTTATAAAGAAGAAAAAGAAGAAGGAAAACACAAGGACTGATTCTGCCACTTTGAAACTTGCTTTATAGCTAGAAAGGGGCGGGTGAAATTACGAGGACCAAAAGTGACAATCTTCCAAAGATTTAAACAAACAAACGCGTTTGTTATAACAGCCTAACCGCCTAACCAATTTTCCCGCGTTTTTTACACACAAACCCAACTTCGAAAATCCCACACCCCCGCTCCTATAAAGCTCTTGAATCCGTTTCTAAATCCCTCTCCAATCAAAAACGACCACGTGGCATAACATAATTGGCCAGGACACCTCACTAATCTCATCAAACGGTTTATATTTGCTCGCAAATGATCAACGGTTGTGATTGAATGGATGAATCTAGATTCCCTCACCTCTCTTCACCAATTCTCTATAAATAGAGCACATAGGACTCATTTTCCTGTTGTTGTTTTTTGTTTCAAAATTTTACTTTGTAATTTCCCGTTTTTAAGCAATTTTATTTTCAAGCTTTCTCAATAGCTTTAAACTCTTGTACTATCATTCTAAAACTTGTACTCCAATCATTTCAGTAATCTCATTCAGTCTACAAGCTTTTTGTGTTCTTTGATTTCAATTTGAAGTCGAATTTAGCAAATAAGCTCTTAATAAGCTCGTTTGAACTTATTGCTTTCTATAAGCTCAACTTTAGTCAAATTCTGTTTTTAAGCATTCATTTACTCAAATTTATCAAATTACATTCAAATAATGATCACTTGAGTGCTTTGTGTTCAATTTTGGAAGCTACAAGGAGTTATAAGCTCTTATAAGCTCATTTAGCTTATTAAGCTGGTTTAGAGGCAAGGTGCCATCTAGGAACACTTAAGCTTCTTCACTTGGATAGCTTAAGTGTGAAGACTCTTCAATTTCAGGTTACTCTTTCTAAATCTCATTTTTTAGCATTTATAGCTTATATCATATTGCTTATTTTTCTAAACTCTAAAGCTTAAATCATATTCATTTAGCTTAATTAGCTTGAAGTTGTGTTAGTTATATTCTGTCTTAGTTTAAAATCAAGTTAGACTTTACTAGTTTAATTCTGTCATAACTAGTAATAGTATAAGCTCATAGAGTAACTAGCTTAATCCTACAAATAAGCTGTTACTTTTAGTGATTAAAAAGCTTAAGTAGGTCATCTTAAGTAGAAGTAGATATAAAGTTCAAGCTGTTTTAGTTTTAATATAGATTTTAAACTCAAACTAGTTTGGACAGCTTTTATAAAGGAGTGTTTGGTTTATAGTGTATTTGACTTCAAAAGTCAACTTCACTTTGTCACAATCTTTTATAAAGTTGAGTTAGTACATATAACAAGGTTTAAAACAGATTTTAGAAGTTAGTTCTTAGAATTTCAAAGTTTAGAGTTTAAAAAACTCTTCACTAGCACCAGGGCATTATAGATTGTGTAGTA